>JAPPVO010000335.1:0-42536 GCA_030407325.1 Camellia japonica
CTGATAAACATGTTGAGCGTGGCGGCCATTCCCATCAACTTCTGAACCTCTTTAACTGACTGAGGGGATCCAAACTCTAGAATTGCTGTTATTTTCCTCGAATTGGCTTCGATTCCACGGTGGTTAACGATGTAGCCAAGGAATTTGCTGGATCCGATGCGGAATGCACACTTTAAGGCATTCAATTTCATTTTGTACTTTCAAAGGATGCCGAATATCTCTGCCAAATCGACTAGATGGGCATGCTTTTCCTGGATTTGACCACCATATCATTGATGTATACTTCCATGGTACGGCCGAACTGTTCCCTGAACATGGCAGTCACTAGTCTTTGTAAGTTACCCCTGCATTCTTCAGCCCAAAAGGCATGACCTTAGAGCAATAGGTTCCTCTTGGGATGAGGAATGCGGTCTTTTCTTGGTCCTCCAGATGCATGGCGATTTGATGGTAGCCCCTGTAGGCATCTAAGAAGCTCATGCATTGATGATGTGTCGTTGCATCTACGAGTTGGTCTATTTTGGGCAAGGGAAAAAAGTCCTTGGAACAAGCTTTGTTTAACTCTATGAAATCCACACAAATACGCCAAGGCCATTCTTCTTCTTTACAACCACAGTATTAGACAACCATGTGGGATATGTTACTTCGCAAATCACCCCGGTGTCAAGCAACCGATCAACTTCTTCAACAACAGTCGAAGTATGCTCCGCGGCTGACCGCCGACTTCTCTGAATAATTGGCTTACATTTCGGATCAACGTTTAAGCGATGTTGGGCCATAGATGGATCCACTCCTGGCATTTCGTATGGTGACCATGCAAACACGTCAATATTGCCAAGTAAGAAGGATACTAACTCCTACCTTTCAACTTTATCCAAGGAACCGCCGATCATGAAGAACTTGTCAGGATTTCCATCAATTTCGACCCGATCCAGGGCTTTGGTTGCCTTTTCACTTAGGATCTTCCCAATGTCTTCAAGGCTCTCCCTATCCGGTACCTCAATTGAATGCACTTCCAGCTCCCTTGGTCTCTCTTTGCAGTAAGAAGATAGCATGTCTGTGTCGATTTCTAAGAGCTGCGAATTTGTTCGATACCATACTTAGTCGGAAAACGAAGTAGTTGATGGTAGGTGCTTGGCACGGCTTGCATTGTATGCAACCAGGCTTTTTCCATGATGAGATTATACGGTGAAGGAAGCTTAACAACCAGAAATTCAACATCTATTGATCTGGTGCCCGCCCGTACTGGTAGCGTGATTTTTCCCAAAAGATACTCTGGGTTAGCATTGAAGCCGAATAACGGGTAATCAGCCGGAGACAGGTGCGAGTCGGTGAAGCCAAGTTTGACAAAAGTTTTGTAGTACATTATTTCTGAAGTGCTGCCCTGGTTAATGAGAGCACGCTCAATGGTGAATCTGTTTACGCGTAGCTCGATGACGAGAGGATCAATGTGGGGGTGAGTTACTCCAACTAAGTCACTATCATCGAAACTAATCCTTGCAGTTTCATGGGGCTGTTTTGCTGGCGTGATTAGGCTATGGGGGCTAAACTACAACTGAATTGTATGCACCTCGGATAACGTCAGTAAGCTGTATATCATATGAATTACGCCAAAATGAGGTGACTCCAGCTGTAGAGCTACTATATTTGGTTTATTGTTCTTTCGGACGTGTTGCGTAAGATGGCCATCTTGCACTAACTCTTCCAGGTGATCCTTTAGTGCATAACAACTATCGGTGTCATGATCGTGGTCTTTATGATACTCATACCGCCTATTCGACTTCTTGCAATAGGAGGTCCCGTCATCTTGGGCGGCCACTTGAAGAACATAAGGTGTTGAACTTTCGACAGAATCTTACTGATCGGCTCTATTAGCTCCATGTATCTCTTGCCTGAGTGCCTTGTGCGCTTGCTATCCACTTGATACTGTTCATTAGCTCGATGTGAACAATGATCGTTTGATCGGCGTGAATCACGTCTTTTATCTCGTTTAGCTTGATTCTGCGGCTCAGGGCTTCTTGATGGCATGACACTAATCGGCTGAACAATTCCTGACATGGCCATCTCAACGGCTTTATGTTCGTCTTTGACCCGCACGGCATCATCTTCCACTTTGTAATATTCTTCGACCCTCTTCATTAATGCCCAGACTATTTTGGGGGGCTGTCTGGTTAATGAACTGCGGAAGGGACTATCAGGATGCAATCCCATCTTAAAGGCAGTGATGGCCATGGAGTCATTGCAAGCATCATCTACCAAATTAAAGCACTCCCAGTAGCGGGCCGAATATTCACGAAGAGTTTCTTCCGTTTACTTTGAGTGGCCCAGAGAGAATCAACGTGCTTCGGCTGGATCTCATTAGTGATGAATGTCACCCTGAATGACTTTTGGAGTTGGTGGAAGCTCTTAATCGATGCCGGCTCCAGTTTATAATACCACTTGACGGCCAGTGGTCCTAGACTGCTTAGAAATATTCGACACATGAGGACTTCGTCGTCAGCATGGAGCGTCATTTCTTGCTTATAATGGCGAATGTGATCAGTGGGGTCTTGAACTTTTTGGGTAGCACAGCCCTTGCAATTCGTCGCACGAAAGGGTTATGTTTATCTTCCTCATCCGAATCATTGCTTCTCCCTCGTGTATGCCGTACATATGGACTTCCTTCAGATGAGCTGGATACATCAATGCGCCCTTTCTTTCTGTGTTCCAAGGATGATGAGTCAGAATCACTATCATTATCGCGTTTCCGGAGTCGACGTTGTCAACCATCCTTCTTTCACAAAGAACGACCCCGGTCTTGGCATGCGGCCTGCTGAGATTTTGCCACCTCCAAGGCCAAATCCTGGCGCAGGCGCTCGCTCTCAGCCAACATGTTCTCCAGCCACTACTCATTTTGCTTTGCTTGATCCATAATCATCTGCATAGTCTTATGCACTAAAGTTGAGGGTGTGGTCTGAGCTATTGAGTCAAAATTTAAGGCCCGTTGTGCGGCGATGTTCTCCGGTCCAAGCATGTCTCTTGGCGTAGTTTTGTCAACGACTATCGGAGGATCTTTTGTTACGCCCACCATGGATGTACTTGAGTATTCCCACAAATGGCGCCAATTGTGGAAAAGTGGTTCGAAAATACCCTTTGATCCTGAAGGACGTTCCTGATCCTCTGATTGCCACCTGAAAAAGGGATTAACACTCCGGTCGGGGTGCCCGAATTAGCACTCCGATGGACAAGTTAGTATAAGTCTCTCGTTTGCTTGTGTCTTAAGTTTCTTTGTCTATTCTCATGTACCTCTCTGTGGTTGATGCTCCTCTCTTTTATACTCATTCATAATCTTAGGAGTCAGGCCCACTTTCAATCCAGTGCACGATTGCTCACTCGGCCATTTAGTCGGTGCCTATTCGTACTCGGCTTCAGGATTTGAGTATTCGGCTTCAGGATTGCCCAGGACGGAGCCGAATAGCATATATATCCTGATGTTCTTCAAATTCATGTGGCTTTCCTGCAAGAACCATTATTCGGCTCCCACATTGTGGTTTATGGCCATTAAAGGTTGAGGGATGGTCCATCCTTCTTTACACCTTGCTCTCAAGGCCTTTGCCCTTGTGTTTCACACCCTTTTACTATCTTTTTCCAAGCTTTTAAATACTGAATTTCAGTGTTATTTTAGTGACTAGAATCATGTTTTGAAATCCAAATTTGGAGGGATTAGCCTCCACTCCTTGTGTCTTGCTTACTAGCCTAGTTTGTGCCATGTTTTGGCATGTTAATCTAGACTTTTTTAGCTCAATTCCAGCATGTTTTAGGACTTGTTTTAAACTATTTTAGTACTGTTTTGGGCTGTTAGTTGCATTTGAGCTTTATTTTGCATGCTTATAGTGTAATAGCCCTCATGAGTTTGGTGTTCTAGGCCTTAGACACCATCTCCTTTGAGTTGATAGCATTTATTCATGCTTCTCTCACTCATTTTCAGCACTAACAATCTCTTCAATCTCCCTCATTTCTTGGCTTTTGTCTCGCTTTGAGAGTTGTTTCAAGCCTCTCGTTCTTTTAAGCATGAGATTGAGGCAGTCATGCTTAATGGTTTAATCCCTTAGGGGGTTCATTATCAACGGCATGACATCACTTTCACGTCTTAAGTTAACTCTTGGTTTGGTACTACACTCCATTAGAGGACTTTAATTCATTATTGGACTTAATTGAATTAAAGAATGGTTGGTAAACTAAAATGGAGTAACTTGGAATTAAAAGTGAGCAAGATGTTAATTTGGTTGTGTTCAATCGAAAGTTAATTGAACACATGGAAACTTGAACCATTTCATACTTGTTAGTGATGAAATGATTCAAGTCTCTAAGGTCAACTTCTTCCCTTGATCATTCATGAAAGGGAGGAGGTTTGTGTCTTGTTTTGCATTTATTGAAATTGCACATCCTGAGTCACAAGCCATCACGCAATGAAATTGCTTGAGTTGGTGGTTTGTGGCTTAAGTACACCACTCCTTGGATTTGTCCATAAAAAGGAGGGGTGAGTTGTGCAAACAAACCCTTGAAATACCCTATATATGCTCTGTTTGTCCTCTATTGTAGCAAGATGAACCTGTGCAGTAGTGGCTGGCAGGCCACTTTCAAGGCCGGTTGGTGGCCGGCAGACCACCTTTGATGGCCGGCAGGCCACTTTCATGGCCGGCAGGTGGCCGACAACCTTTATCACTGGCCGGCGGCCACTGGTGCAAAATTCAACAGTAAGTTTGTATGGCAGAACAGAGTGAGCAGTGATGCTGGTGTTCAACTGTGCAAACAGAGGCATTCAGAAGCAAAGCTATGGTCTTTTTGGGTGGAAACCGAGCACGTGCATAAGCATCCTTCACATTTCGAGCTTATTTAAAGTTTAAATCTTTAGATAAATTTTTGTTATAATTAATTAGTTGTAACTAATTAATTTGGTTCAAGTATTGTAACCTAATTAACTAGAATAGTTAGTTGATTCATGTGTTGTAATTATTTAATTACTTAGTTGACTAGTTTGTTAATTCAAGTGTTGTAATAATTAGCTTAATTAGCTTTCGTCTAATTAGTTAGCTTAATTAGCTTAGTTAGTTAATTAGCTTAGTTCGTTTGGACTCTCCTTCGTGAGAGCGCAATGTAATAATGTGTACGTCTTCCAACCCCACTTCTTTCTCCCTTTTATTTACTAGCTTATATGGTTAGTTTAGGGACATCACGTTTCATTTACCATATTTCATGTTTGCATCCACTTGTATTGCATCCACTGAGGCTCAATCCATCATTCTAACTGCATTGTTGTTGCTTATACTTCTTTGAATACGTACTTAGACCGCATGCTATTTAAATTGCCTCATATGCCATATTAGTAGTCGAGCCTATCTCAGTTGCATATTGCATGTGTTGCATTAGCCATCTTGTATAGTTAAGTATCATGCATATTTTTCCTAATTTTTTTTGTTTTATCTTAGCTTGGAGTACTAGGTGAGTTTTTCGCGCTTTAGCATACTTGCATTAGTGTGAGTGACTACCATGACTAGCATGCTTGCTATGAGGCTAAGTGTTTACTTGTTAAACTGTTTAAGTGCCTGTGGATGAAGGCTTGTTACTTGAATTGGAAATGATTCAATGAATGTACATTTAAGCACACTTTGTTAAGCGGCAAATTCACAAGATTTAAGCCCACTTTGTTAAGTGGCAAAATCAAACCCTTTTCGAAAAACAAACATGAAATTGAATTATTCCAATTTGGGCAAACCAGTCTATACCTTGTGTGTGTGCGCATCACGTAGTAAAGGCTAGCCTAAGAAACCGGAACAAGAACATATAATGTACATAACATTCATATCATAATTAGTAGAGGCCGATCTTTGATCAGGCGAGCGGGGGTGCTCAATTCATGACATTCCCCTCTCATACCTAAGTTTCCGAGCTGAGACAATCTTGGTGATGACGGGCACGTGGGCTTTGGCACGAGTCATGGGTTTCCTAAATTTCGCCAAAACAAAATATTTAGGTGGCGACTCTGTATCTGGCAAAGCAGTCCATTTTTGCCATTTTTATTCAAAATTGATTTTCCAAAAGATTTGGACTCTTGGTGTTTATCAATTTCACATTGCACTTGTGAGATTAGATTCAAAAGCGCGAGAGTCCGAACTGTAGGGGTTCTTTCAAACTTCTGAAAGGGGGCGCGAAAAAGTCGAGCTACAATCCGCTTTCAAGGGCTCTTTTGGATCTCCTATAAACTCATCCAGATTAGATCGGAAGAACTCCCTCTTTAGAAAAGATGGCCCTATCTCCGCTATTTAGGCCTGGACTTGATTCTCAGCCCTGAGAATGTCCATAGATTCTCATAAGGCTCTGGCCATCTCTATGGCTAAAGCGCATAGCCTATTGACTTACTTGTTTAGCCACATTGGCCTGACTAACTCCTTCCTCTTGTGCTGGAATTTCATCCAATAATGACCGTTCCTGCCGTCTAAACCTGCGACGCCTACTACCACCATGCCCACATCCTGACATCCTAATAAAGGTAACACTAGAGATTAGCACATTTACAAATGTGTCAAAGCTAAATCACTCGTGTTCTAATACGGTGGACAATAGATAATTCACTCCACATAAGCACGTAATCACATAAAGACATATGAACTTCCTTTCTAGATAGTGATTGTCCCGCGGCACTGCCAGAGTTCCAATTCGAAATAGCAGTGATCAAGTGCTCTTCTAACAGGACTTCTAGAAACCCGTAGACCCAAGCAACATTTTAGAAATTAAATTCCATACCCACTTAGTCACATAAGCATGTTATCACACAGCACACCATACATATAACTATCTCTATCAAGCGAGATAAACCCATTGTGGTAGAAACCCCTTCCATGTACCCAATGTATTCAAACCCAGTACGCTCTGATGCAAGTTATGACACCCCAAATTAAACACAATAACCCAACCATAATATTAATAAATGACAACAATATGAAAGTAATTATCTTCCATTAATATTCCCAATTAAGCTGACAAAAGAGTAACATATGCAGATATACATTCACAAACCTAACCCTGAATCTATAACATATGTTACATAATGGAATGAACATAAAGCAAATAAGAAATGCCCTAAGGGCTTATAGTTTTTCAAGACGGTGCTTGGTTACAACAAAAGGGATTTTAAATCCAATATAGTTAAAGCCCTAGGCTTGAAAAAATAAATACTACAAAATAAATAAATGAACCCTTGCTTTTAAGTCCTCCCAAGCTATTGTCTTGGCGAAGGCATATCAACACCACCTGAAAATGGTTTTCCCACATAGGGTGAGCCAAAGCCTAGTAGAAATAATCTAACTCAGTATATGAATCTTAACAAAGATATAAGGGTGAAATGCATATGCAATACTTGTGGCAAAACATTTTATATCTTTCTCAAACCATGCAATGACAGGTTTATATCACAATTCGAAAATCATTTCCTTTACATTAGAAAACAGGGCACTGAATCATAACGCTGGGAATCTCTAGAAAAATATCACATTTCACGAAATTTCTTCCGTGGAAAACCGTAAATCGATACCCATTTAAACGTAGGCTATATAATAATTACTATTGCCGTTTTACGGATATTTCGTCTGCGGGATCGGCACCAATGTATACGCGCAATTTTTGAGACTTTCACCCTAGACACACAGGCCAACTTATTTGATGTAACAATGACTTTCTCCCAGATTCACCCATTTTTCTCAAGACATCACATATTCTTCCTTGTATTAAAGGTGCAACAATGCCAATGCAAAAAGATGAGAAATTAGTTTCAAATTGCTTAATCTTCATGCAATTTCTATAACAATCATAACTATCCTCCACCGATAGCCCAAAACATATATCTCTAAATAAATAGACAATCTCAATAAAGATAAACTCTCCAAATTTCAAGATGCAAGTGATAATACATATCCAACTCCACCATCCTCATCCATAACAACTCAATGTCACCATTTCAATATCAATTCCATTTATCAATACAAAATTAACACTTGAGATTTCTAGGGCAAGAACCCTCTTTCCTTTATAACCATTTCCCAAGGTAAAAACCCTTCATTTCATCATATCTCAACAATAAATATCTATCCACAATCATTTCTAATAAACTATTTGAAAACCCCTCCTTCTGTTTTTGAACCAAAACCTGAGATTGTTCAAGACCCACCTTTTCATAACGTTGTTTTATAAAACAAATAACTAAGTTAAAACTCATAAAGAAGTGCGGAGAATCCCTGCCACAAGTATAAAGGTGGAAGAGGAAAACTCAGAGGAAACTCAACGTTGATGAAACCACAAACCTCTTGGATCAAAAGGAGGCCCTTGAGATGATCTACAATCTATTTCAAAGGACCAAGATGAGAAGGTACCTCTAAGTGAGTAGATCTAAAGATCTAAGTGAGAAAAAGTGAGAAGGGAAAAAGTGGAACAACCAATGAGAGAGAAGTGTCTTAGGGTCTATTTATAGTGACTAGGTATTAATAGAATAATAGCTCCAAAGTCAAATGAAAAGAACAAGTCAAAATCCCAAAAAAAGTAGGGCCCAAATCGAACAAAATCTAGAAAAAACTCACAAGGGTCGACCCTCCCGACAGTGGTGTCGACCCTTAGGAAGAAAAACTGAGACACTATTATTTTGCAGCAAACGAGGGTCGACCTTAAGAGACAGATGTGTCAACCCTATTTTTCAGAATGTAACCCAAAACCAAACAGCAAGGGGAGGGTTGACCCTAAGAACTCAAGGTGTCAACCCTATATTTCAGTATGTAACCCAGAACAAAGCAGCAATAGATGGGTTGACTCTACCAAGACTATTGTCGACCCCAGTAGCCAATAACAGGGTAAGTGTCGACACCACTAAGCTTGGTATCTACCCCACATTTCGGTAGCCACCCTAAGGACACAGCAACAAGGTGGTGTGGACACCACCAAGGCTGGTGTCAACCCCAGAAGCCAAAGAAAAAAAAAAAAGAATGCAGTGTCGACACCACCAAGGATGGTGTCGACCCTCAAGAGAAAATCCAACAAGAGAAGAGGGAAGGACGACCGCTATGGATATGGTTCTCGGATTCAAAGGTAATAAATGGGTCAGGTCTAAGCCCGAATCGCTATAGAGCTCATTATCCAAGTAACTGTCTTAATAGAGGAGCAAGTTTTTCCCCTCTAATTTTACAGTGGACCTTGGCTTATTTTGAGCTTAAATGTGTATTTTTCATTTGCATATCTTAGATTAGTGCTTTACTAGTTCTTTTGTTCTTATTCCAAAGGGTTAGGTTACACATATAGTGCCTATAATTATTAGCCAATTTTTTTAGCCATTTTTTGGGTTAGAATGATGGTGTATCTCTTCTCTACTGGCAGGCTTTTTTTTTTTTTTTTTTTTTTTAAAGCTACAATAATGTTAAACTGAGAAGGGTTCTGCCAAAATATGGGCATATTTCCATGCCATCCTTGGTAGGTCCTTCCTTTTTCTAAATGATGAGTAACAACCTGCAAATAATTAGTAGATGTGGTACCACCCTTGTTTTGACTAATTTATCATTTCCTATTTACACGAATAATTATTGAGATATAGTAAATGTAGTGGTTTGTGATGATAATGGTAAAAATTTACTACTTACATGTTTAAATCAGATAGTAAAATTTTACTGTCAAAGTTCATATAGTAAAATTTTATTGTCTATGAAGGATAAGTTTTGAATTTTTGTGTTGTTGTTGTTTACTATGAAGTGGTGGTGGCAATGGTAGTCGTTGGGTGATGAGGGGGACAGTTGTTAAAATAGTGGCTAGAGTAAGTCACCGAAGAAAATGAGTTATTGGAGGAGAGTGGAGATAGTTGTTTGGAAAATATTCATTGGAGATTCTTACTAGAAAATAATTTTTGAAGTGTCGCCAGAGATTGATGGTGGTCACTGGAAAATTATCTCTAGTCGGCGGTGGCCTATGGTGTTCAGCAGTGGTTGTGGTATATTGTAAGATAGTGGGAGAGAAAGCTAGTAGTTGAGGTTGTTTTTGTCACATTTTCTTAATATTTTGAACTTTATCCTTAATGAATGAAAACTTTTTAACTTGTTCTTTTAACAATACAATTTGAGATTGATGGACTTCTCACCAAAACCCCTTAAAAGAATCAAATTTGAGATTTTTTTTTATTGTTTCACTAACTTGTTTTGCTATATTTTCATTTTCAGCTTTTAATTTTTGTTCTTTAGAAGGTATTGTTGAGAACATGCTTTGGAATTTTGATTAAAATGCATTTGGTTTGGAATGAACTTTTTTTGGCTTTCCATTATTCAATTCAATCAAATGCGTTTTTGGTGTTTTTTTAAAACAAAAAAACGAAAACCTGAATAAAAATAGAACCAAAGATGTACAAGTCACAAATAATATTTTTTTAAACATATACTTTACATAATTATAAGCAGTTCACATTTAAATGAAGATTATTTTTGTTTTATTCCGTTTTTGACATTTATCTTAATATTCTCATTAAGTAGAAAATGGTCAATTTAGCACCCAAATGAGGGTTGAGAGGAATTGTTGGTACAAAATTCATAAATGCGATGGAAAAAGATAAATGTGGATTTTTTAATTTTTTTTTCGTGTCAACATTGCTTTTTTTAAGACCATATTCACCTCCTCGAAACTTGGTCAAATTTTGTTGAGACCCTTGTCTTGGCAATCTCGTGTGATGAACAATTTTGAATTGTATTTGCTTTATTCATTTGTATTATTGTGAGAGCTTTGAGTGTTTAGATTGAGAATGATTCCCTATATGATCCTCCTTCAAATTGATCAGTTTCAATTGCTAGAACAACTATCAAACTCCATGGACTGCTTGAGCAATCAAAAGTGCGCTCGAGTAATCTTTTCATCCCTATAGTACTTATATTTATGAACTGAGATCCTGCAAGCCTTGCTTGACCGCTCGAGCCATCAAATGTGCGCTCGAACGAACTTGTCACGCCCCGTATTTTAGAATCCGGTTATCATTACCATATCCATCATTATTGTCCAATTTCATCAATAAAAATGCAGACGCTACATCATTAACTTATATAAACAACAAAAATTCTCTGTCGTGTATTCATATGATGCAACAATAATTACAATTGATTAAAAAAAATGTTCGTAGACTTGCAATTGCATGAATAAAAAAGGATTAATCATTGATAAAATACAATAGCATTCCGCCAAAACAAAGCCCCGTATCTAAAAAAAATAAAATAAAATAAAAACCTGAAAAAATTTCTCAACTCAAATGAAATCCTCCATTCTTACACCTAAAAAGATTTAACAACGTGAGATGAACATGTAGTCCAGTAGGGATCCCAATAATTATAATTATCATAGCCATATACATGCATATGATCATGAATGCTTCACATAATACCCATATAGATAATGTTCTCTTTTTCGTTATCCAAAATACACATATACATAATCATACTTTTTTCTCAAAATTCATTCTTAAACATTTCAAAAAGAACCATTCTTTATCTTTTCATTTCATCTCTAATGATTAAAAGGGCTTCACCAGTTTTTCTTTTCAATGTTGAAAAAAGCCTTAATATGCATTTATGAATCCACTGTGACAGATAAACTAAAACAAACCCAATAACTATACTACAATACTATGTAAACCATAAATCATTCCAATAAACTATAGCATCGTATAACCTGTTAAAATCGCGACAAACTATCACTTGTTCATGACATCTCCAAATCATCACCCACATTTTCTGGCTATATGCTCAAAGGGGCAATTGGGCACTCTTCACTACAAACACACATATATATCTTTAACAAAACATTATTATTACAAAACACAATCCGGGCTTTGTCAAGCCATTACCACGACTTTACCAAATGCTAGCTGGAAGGAAATTTGGACCTATTATTAGAAGTGTAATCCACTTTACCAAGCACTACCTGGAAGGAAATTGGAACTTATTATTCAAAGTGCAACCCACTTTACGAGGCGCTAGCTGAAAGGAAATTGGAACCTATCATTCGAAGCACAATCCACTTTACCGGGTGCTAATCATGAAGAAATTGAAACATCTATATAGCACTTTCACCATTCACCTCAAGTATAAATCATATCAACTCCATTTGCATAAATAAATCGACAAAACCACATAACATAAAGCTTCAATTCCACCTAGTTTCACATCAATTCTATAACAAGCAATGCAATCCTTCACCAATTACCAAAAATAGATATCTCTAAACAATAAATATTCCAATACAACGATATCTAACGTAAAACTTAATCAACAACACATTGTTCATAATACTCCTAAAATCAACTCTAATAACAGTTATCTTCATTAAAATATCCCAACTTAACAATATCAGGTCATAACAAATCAACCACATATTATGTCATTTTCAACTAATACAATAAATGTATAAAGTGGCATTCTCCCAAATCATTACTAATCTCAATCAATTACCCAAATACCTACTCTCTAAATTTGTTATCTTTTCAATTAATAAAAATCAAATTCCATTTTTTTTTTCAAGAGTGATCATAAATCTCCAATTCCTCCAAGTCATGAAATTTTAGAAATTTAGGGTTTCTCAAAACAATTTGGGGCTTTTCTATTTTGAACTTCCACATACCTCAATATTCAATAAAAATACTTTTGATAGGAAATACGTTGAGAAATGCACAAAATAAACCAAGCCCAAAGTTCCCAACTTACATGCTTCGAAATCTCTCCAAAATTTCTAGAATTTAAGTAATGAAAATACCACATATCCATTTATAAAGACTACATGAAGAAAAATTAGAGAAATCCCTACATCTTGAAAAGAATGGGAGAAAAGCCCAAAAACCAACTTCGTTGGATTTTCGATTTAATCAGTCAAAATGTAGCCCTCGACACACTCACCGTTTTGGTCCAAAGAACTAGTGTATAAATCTCGGTCAATTTGCGTAGATCAAAAGATTTGTGCAAGTTGGTGGTGGTTTGTAGAGAAAAGGAAGACAAAGTGAGTTTAGAGAGAGAGAGTGTGTAAGATAAAATGAGTAGAGAGAGAGAAAGAGAATAGGTCTATATATAGTGGAGAATAAAAAAGTGGGATTTGGACCCACAAATCTAACTAAAAGGACAACTAAAATGCACTAAATGCAAACTAACCTATGATGTCCCGAATCTTTTCAAATCAATTTGAGTACATTAATTTGAAATTTCTTTTCTTTTGGGGTCCTTGTTGCTACTGAACTCTATGAGTCACATGTTGTCATCTATTCTTCTCTTTGTAATTATTCATTCTCGTCCTAATGTATTTTCCAAGGTGCCAACTTGAGTCTTTGCGCGTTGGAGCAAGTTTAGAAATGGTGGAAATGCTCTAAGATTGATTTTTGCCCCACTTGTAAGTTGAGTCCACTCGAGGGGCAAACCCGTTCTTCCAGTTCTTTGTTCTGAAGTATGAAATACTGGAAGTGTGCTTTAACCGCTTAAGCAAAGGTTTCACCGTTCGAGCTGTCTGTTTATAGAAGAAAGAGATTTTGCGAGTTTGAATTCACCGCTTAAGCGTAGGATCTATCGCTCGAGCGGTCTGTCTAAAGTCAGTTCTGTGAAATGTGTCCAATCACTTAAAAGTTGAGCCATCAAACAATTCTCCTTCACTTTTCATTTCTCTCTCTCTCTCTCTCTCTCTATAAATTTCACTTTTCTCTTTTTTCTCTTATCTCTCTCTAGAATACACCCACCAACCCATATAAATTCCTTGATCTCTTCAAATCCATTGGATTTTTTACCATTGCGTCTTTATCAAATTTGGAGAGCTCATCAAGGGCTACGTAGTGTGCGGTGGAAAACAAATTTTGACACCATTGATTTTGGAGTTTTTCTCACATTTTCTTCTTCAAACTTGAGGTAGGTAGTTTCTTTGAATTACATATATGATTTTAGAACGTCCTTGCTTATTTTGATATAATTATTGAGTAGGGGGTTTGGGATATGAGATGTTGAGTTTTGAAAATGCTGAAAAAGTGATTTTCTTATGATATTATCTAAATTTAATTTGTTTTGTGAACTTATGAGCCTCTTGGAGTGCATGAAGGAAAAAATATCTTTGTAAATGAGGGAAATCCTCTTTGTGATCAAACCCTAGATTTTTGGGAAATTAGGGAAAAGTGGATTTTTTGAAAGATTATGCAAATGTTGGAAATTGTAACACCCTAATATTTCATCCTCCATTCACTATGCTGATATAAGAACATTATAATCAATGACGATAAATTAAAGTCTTAACTAATCTGATACAAGTTTCAAAAATTATTTCTTTCCCCCTTGAACTGTTCATATGATTACATCATTATATTAATACATTACCAAAAAAGTAAATAGTTCAAAGCACAAGAGATAATACAAACAAAATGCCCTAAGGGCTTACATCTTGTCAAGGATTTTCCTTGATTACACAAAAAATGGAGTTATATCTCCAACACAAATAGAGCCCAAGACTTCTGTAATCAACAATCAAAGAGCCTCTATGCTGCCAACCAAATGACCTCTCTTGCCAATTCACTTTGGCGGTGCACTTGCATCTTCTCTTGAAAGGTTGTTAGTTTTGGGGGGGAGCTGTAATGACCCAGATTTTTTTTTTTAAATAGCAGTGCATAATTTAATTGAGCAAATTTTCAAATTTGATTGGTGGGTAAATTTTGTGCGAAAATAGTTCGGTTTTGTATTTTTTAAAAATAGTTCCCGATCTCAGAAAATTATGAAATTTTTATATGTTGTTTCCAAATGAGTCTAGCATGTTGGATAAAAATTTCAGAATTTAATGATGAGTATTTATGTTATGAAAATTCACGGACTGATTGGTGTTCAGTTTAATTTATAACAGAATTTGAAATTTAGTTTTGGGTGTTCGGACTAAGATATGAGATAAATTTGTTGGGTCTATTTTGGAATATGTAATTGGACCATATTTGACTTATGGGTGAGGTCCATGATTTAGATTTAATTTAATTTGAGTTTGGTTAATGACCCATGTTTAACTGTTTGGTCTTTTTTAATTATGTGATTAGTAATAACCACATTGGGAGTTGTTATTATTTATTATATAGTATTATAATAAATATTTGATAGTTGATTTTATGGTGTGTACCATATCGTGAAAAATTATATATTTTTGTAGTGAATAAAATGGGTGTATATTTCATAATGAGCAAAAAATTATATTTTGTGATGTGCAAAAATGTTATATTTTGTGGTGAGAAAAATTATATGATTTTATGATTTATGATTTTAAAATATTATTACAATATATATATTGTACCAGTTAATGGGTTGAATAATACAAAAAAATAAAAATAAATAAATAAATAAATAAAATTTTGGGAAAACGTGCGTACAGATAGAACCCATGTGGGCTGTCTCTTTCTTTCCGTCTTTTCCTCATCCCTATTACTTGCATCTTTCTTCATCTATTTTTGATTTTGGCTGAGCAGCCCTTGTGACGACCTAGTATGCAATTCATTCTTTTTCCCTAGTTTAATCTCGAGTTTGTCACGTTAAGGTGCCGAGTCTCTCTTGAAGTCTTGCTAAATCATTCGAGTTAGTGTCGTGCTCATAAGTCGTTTCAAAATCTTAATTTTTGACTCCTTGGTGTTAAATTTTCTTTTGTCTCGGAGGGTCTGAGGCCCAGTCCAAGGTGCCTAGAATCGAAGGGGGAAAATTTTGGGCTGGGAACCAAGGGCCGCACGTGCAGGATAGGAGCCGCACATGCGGGAAGTGAGGCCGCACGTGCGGATTTCAAGGGAGAGCTGAGGCTGCACACTGCCTAAAAGGCTTTTGCGGAAGATAGTGTTGGAGGAGAGCCCCGCACGTGCGGGGGTGAGGGCCGCACGTGCGGGAGAGGCGATCCGCACGTGTGGGGATGGGCGCCGCATGTGCGGTCGGTCTGGACCCGAAAATCTGCATTTTTGTAACTTTTTAGCCGAGTTGTGTCTCATTCTAGGGCTTCACTCTCTCACTCTAAAAACCATTTTCTCTCATCCTTCTCTCTAGAAATCTAAACCATAACACTTAAACCCTTTGAATCCTTGCAAATCCTTGGGTTAGATCATCACCTCTCTCTCTAAATTTTGAAGATCTAAACTAGAGTTCATCTTGGTGTGGTAGAAGAGTGAAGGATCCTCCATTAAAGCTAGGGCTTCATCTTCTTCATCAAGGTCTTGAGGTAAGGAAATCTCCATGAGTTATATATATATATATTTATGTTAGATTTGGTTGGTTTTAAAGGTTCCATTAATGATATTGAAGCTCTAGTCTTGTCTCATAAATGTTAGGGTTTCAAATGAGTTTTGATCTCTCTCTCTTTCTCAACTACCCCCCTTGAAGATTTTAACTCATGTAATAGTAAGTGTGGCATTTTGAAAGAAAAACCCTTTCAAAAGAGGGAAAGGATGTTTATTTTGGCTCTTGACATAAAACCCTAGAGAATTTTGGGGATTTTGAATTGGTGAAAACATGTTTAGAGGCCTCTTGTTGCTTTAAAATTTGAGAGTGAAACTTTCTTCACATTGATTAGCAAAAATGGTAATTTAGTTAGTATATGAGAAAAGAGTTATCTTAACATTATTGTTGAATATTTGAAGTGTATTGTTGTGAAATAGCAAATGTTTGTGTACCTTGGTTAGAGAAAATTATAAACATTGGAATTGAGGATTGAAAGGCATTACATGTAGTCTTGAAAAGGGCCAATTTGTAGCGAATTGAGCATGAAAAGATGTTGTTCTTGCTATGAATTGATGGCATGGTCATTGTGATATAATATTGAGGAGAATAAATGGATAATTTAGTAAATTGATTTTGCTGTAGAAATGTTTGAAATGGAAGGATAGTTTGAGATATTTCGTATTGCATCATGTCACTATTTGATTTACCATTATCATTGTGCATTCTCATCACGCTTATTTTGAGAAGGATTACACTGTAATGAGAACTATGAAACTTTGTATGGGGTAAATACGGTGGTAAGTCTGGTTAGGGGGGGTGTAGATGAGTTTGATAAGTTGGCCAGAGTGTCCATGGTGAAAGACCAAAAAATCGCGCGGACAGGTGTCGAGCCTTCCGGTTAATACCGATAAAAATGACAGTTTGGTAGCACTCGTAGAGTCTACTTGCAAACACCAGCCTAGGGATTACCAGTGTTGTATTTACCGCCCCTTATGATTAAAAGGTTTAACTTTGGAAATCCATGAGATTGTGATTGTAAATGAAATGCATGGTGTTTCTCAAGAAAGACATGAATAATATTTTGAAAAGAGTATTGCATCGCATTTGCACTTGCATTCAATTTTGGCCATCTAACATAAATGTATATACTTTGTTTGGTATTTCTCTACTGGGCTTTATGCTCACCCCTATGGGATTTGGTACAGGTAAAGACGTGGTGATCCCGCCAAGTTGAGCGTGCGGATAATTGTAAGGAGCACATGGCTCTTCTTTTGTTGTGATTTCTTTTGTAAAGCCAAGGGCTAACATGTATGGGTCCGAAAGACCACTTTTGTGTAACCAGGCTATTGCCTTGGAAGATGTAAGCCCTTAAGGGCACTTTCTTATTTTGAGAATAGGTGCTTCACATGCTGTAAATTCATATATTCTTTTGTGTTGTGAATGTATACTGCATGTGGAACTTTTGTATTAAACCTATTTATATTACATTTTTAGATGGAGGAGTTATTATCATCGTATAGTGAATGCTTGTTCCTTTGGGAGTTCATGTTAAATTATTTCGGGGCGTTACGGCCCCTCTGTAAGTCCCTCTCTCTCTCTCTTCTTTTTTCTTTTCCTCCATTGTTGCTCAATCTTTGAGCTTCAAATGGGAGTCTTTAGAGTGAGATTTTGTAAAAGTGTTGTAAATAAAAGTTGGAGAGCTCGTCGTGATCTTCGCAATGGTGTTCTCGGATTCATGATCGGGTGATGTTTGCATTTTTCGAATTACTTTTCTTCATATTTGAGGTAGGGACTTTCTTCATATTATTACATTAAAAATATGTTAGGGTTATTTTGAGAAAATATATATTCATAGGAGGCATTACATATATATATATATATATTTCAAGATTTTTGTTTGGTAATTTTTGGAAGAGAAATTATGTTGAAATATTAAGAATATTGTTATTTTGAAATTGATTTGGAAAAATCATCTTGTGTTGGAAATACTTGTTAAAAATTCGAAAAAAATTAAAATAAATAGTTGTATGAGTTACATCTACCTCATATTATGGTTAGATCATTTATTTTGGGGAAATAATGTTGAAATATTTATCTCATCTTTGAATTTTGGAATTTATTTTTGAGAAGAAAAATTAATTGATATTGATGAATATGGTGTGAATTGTTAAGTTGAGATTATAGAATGATTTTGGGATTTAAGACTCTAAAAGTGTGATATTCATGATGTTTTGTAAATGTTAATTTATTAATCTTAGATAAGTTGTGAAATTGTAGTTTGTATAGATTTGGGAAAATTGGCTAGGCATGAAATGTGGGGTTATTTTGAGTAATGAGTCATGTGAATTTATGTTTGGTGTTATTAATTTGAAAGATGGTGAACTTAATGGATTTACTAATTTGATTAATTAAATTGGTTTGGTTAATATTTAAAATCCTTCGTAATTAAAGGGGTGTTATTGGGTTTTAAATTCCTAACTTTTAATATTATGAGATTAAAACTAATGATGTTGACCAAGAATGAGATTTGGGGAAATTAAGCGAGATTAAGTTGATGTGATATGGTATTTGGTCCATAGTTTTACTAGTTGAGTTATGTTCTCATAATAATACCTAAAATTCATATATGAGATATTAGAATTGTTTTGGCGGATTTTGATAATAAAAGAAATGAATATGATTTTAGCTCGTTTGGAGCAAATGGATAAACGGGAATTAAAACAAGAATGAGTTATCAAAACTTTTATTTATTTATTTATTTTTCCTTGGTTTAATTTGATGCGGTTGATGTTGATAATCGGAAAGTGAACACTCACGTTATATTTTATATTTATAGTCAAGAGAAGATTTTGATATAATTGATTAAATGTTAGAATATTCACTTATGTTTATTGAGAATTATGATTAAACTTGAAGATCACGAGATTTCACTTGCATGAGAAAAATGAAAATTTGATTCTATTTAATGTTTGGAATGTAGATGAGTTTTGAAAAGATTGTAATTACATTTCATTGATAAAGTATATGAGTTAGAAATCGATGAAAACTTGAACCCACTTTGGTGTCATATGTTATTGCTATTGATGAACCTATTGCTTAGAAGTTTTAGTTTTGATAACTGGTAGGGGATTGCCATGTTGGTATTTAAATGAGGAGATTTTTGGAAAGGTAAGAAAATGTTTGACTTTGGAAGGTTGTTTTATATAAGGAATATTGTTGAATTGTCTCAAAAAGACTAAGTTAGAAGTTGTTGATTTATATGTGGTAAATATATGGACATTAGTATTGTTATATTATCTCTTGGGATTGTAGCATGATATTACATTGATAGGGATATGGAAATTGATCACAATGGAGAATTGTGTGGAGGAAATTGGAAATGGAATCATATGAAGGATTGTACATTTTGCATTATCATTTTATCAAATTACTATTGAAATTGATTTTTTTAATCTTGCATTGGAAGGTTATGGTTTTAAAAGAGAAATTGTTTTATGAAACAAGATTTATTGTTTTGTTTTTGGTAAATACGTTGGTAAGTCCGGATAGGGGTGTAGTTGGTATTTGTTAAGTTGGCCTGAGTGTCCATGGTGAAAGACCAGAAACCCGCGCGGATAGGTGTCGAGCCTTCCGGTTAATACCGCTACAAATGACAATTTGGTAGTACCTGTATAGTCTACTTGCAGACACCAACCTAGGGATTTTCTGAGTCGTATTTACCACCTTGGAATTTTATTAAAATTGTTGGATTAATGTGTTTTCAAATTGGTATTGTGCATAAGATTTTCAAAAGATGAGAAAAATATTTTGAGCATAACATGGCATATGCATTCATCTCATAAGACTATATAAAATTTATTTGATGCTTTGTTAGATGTCATTATGAATTGTTTAATTATTTGATTCAATTGACAATGAGGTAATTGAATGAATTAAAAAGGATGTCATGTTGCCATTAAAACATGTTTATTTATTTAAGTTAACTAGTTGTGGTCAATTAAATAAATGAGATTTAAGAGATGATGTAATAGAATCGTATAGTTTTTGACATGGTATGATTTCAAGTATATGTATGATTATCTTAGTACCCGCATATCTCTTAATGTTTTAATATGAGATTGTTTGGTGAGCTAGTGGTTGCTCACCCCCTGCCTGTACATGTGTACAGGGAATGCTTTTCGGATTTGAAAATCAAACAATGGGTTTTGCCATTTCATAAGTGTAATATAGTTATGGATTGTACTACTTCATTTGTTTGTTTGGCTGAGTGTTTTTTTTTTTTTTTTTTTAAAGAATAGGGTCCTCTCTTTTATTGTAAGCCTCAAGGCATTTCTTTTAATTGTATGTAAATGTCATTGTTGTATAACGAGAGGGAATATGTATATTTAATTATGCATCATTTCATCAAAGGATGAATGGTCATTTGTAAATGGACTTAATTAATGGATATTGGTAATGTTATCCGAGTAATAAAATACGGGGCGTAACAGGAGCAATAGCCCTGTAGGAAATGCCATTAACAAATTATATAATTAATCAGGATACATATGATCATGCCATGCAAAAGATGAGAAAAACCCATGTCCACTCCTTTGTAAAACCATGATGCCAAACTGAGTAATGTCAAAAACAAATTATCGTCCAAAACAGGGAGTATAAATACGCTACGAGGTCCCGAAATCAGAGCTGCATGCCATACTTACATATATATATATATATATGTATAGAAAATAATCCTTCATTTGTCGACTCTAACAACGGTGGGGCAATGGGTACCCAAGACCTTGCTCTTCCACATTTGCCGACTGCAAAAACGGCGGGCTCGTGGACACCCAAAATCATGTTTTCCATATTTTCCAAATCTAAAAACGGAAACCTCATGGACACCCTAAAACCTTTCCAACATTCGTCCGATGATATGCACAAGACAAGGCAATTGGGCACCTTGACTCCCCAACCAAGACCCGACTCACAACCCAAACTCATGCGCTATACTCATTTCCAACATTTTCCAATCATTAACAATCCCAAGTCACAAAGTATAATTAATGAATGCATATAATGCATGACTTTACAAATCTCAATTTCCCTAAGGTGGTTTTAATTCACAATAATCCAATAATTTAAACATTTCCAATTAATGTAATTCTCCAAGTCATGCCCATCTTCATCTCAAAGTTTTGTGATAAGGGGTTTTCAACATTTCATGTTCCAAGATAAAAAATCAAGTCAATACATCCAATTTCAAGATTAGGAGGCCAATTGAACCAAATCCTCTTTATTGAGCAAATTTGAAAGCTAGGGTTTTAAGAAAATTGGGGCTTTTCCCCTTTAAAGTATTTGAAGGTCAATTCTCATCACCCATAGCATAATCATCAACACAAAACATAAACTCTTCAAGTAATCCATAAGAGATGACCCCTTTTAGATCAAACACATTAGATAACACACCAATCTTCATACTTCTAGATGTCTATATAGATATAATGAAAATACCACATATATATTCCAAATAAAAAATATAATGAGTTAAAAGTTCCCCTACCTCAAGAGTTGAAGGCAATGGATGAAAACCCAACTCTAACTTCCAAGAAGTTGCAAAACAATCAGTAAAACTTTAGAACCAAACTTGTTGTTTAACCCTTTAGGAAGATCTATGGTGGATCTAGGGGAAAAACAAGATAAATTAAGTATTTCTGGGCTAGGGTTTCGGGAATGGTTGCTAGAGAGAAAAAAAGATATGGAAAAAGTGAGAGAAAAGGTGTTTAGATCGACTTTTAAATGTGTTGTCCTGAACAGACCGCTCGAGCGAACTTTCCACCACTCGAGCGAAGTGCTCATAATTGAAGAGTCTGTTCGAGCAGTAAACGCAAGGTCTCAGAAGTTTTGTAGAGCTACAATGAAAATACTGGGAGTCTCAATTCTATGCTCAAGCAACCACTTAACTGGTCGAACGGTCTCGCTTGCAAACATACAAGATACTGGGAGCATTGCATCACTGCTCGAGCGATCAATAAACCGCTCGAGCGGTCTCCCCGAATAGATTGGTACAAAAATTATTTAAGAAATGATGAACTTTCACATGTTGTTGTGTTGATTGAGATATCCACAGGATGGATGAGATTTATTTTTGAGAAATTGATATGGATAGCATGATTTATATATACTTGGACATGAATAGAAAATAGATATTGATTATGAATATGAAAATGTGTCATATTTCACATGTATATGGATAATGATTGTTGTTTTACATTGAGGAAATGTCGAGTATTGTGGGAAATTTATATAATGAGATTATATACTTTTTGCATTGGCATTTCATTCGCTTGCATAGCTTTTGAATATCCACTATTATGGCTATGCTTTTGGAAATTGATTTATTATTTTGAGAAAACAATTGATGACTTTGGAAATATTTTGGAATAAATACGTTTGGTAAGTTTGGATAGGGGGTGTAATTTGGTATTGTTTAAGTTGGCCTAAATGTCCACGATGAAAGACCGAAAGCACGCGCGGAGTAGGTACACGTGCCTTCCGGTTAGGAGCCTAGTTGGTAGTGCTTGATTTGCCTACTTGTAGACACTAGCCTAGGGATTACTTGAGTCGTATTTACCGCCCTGTTTGTGCATTTTGAATTCATTGAAAAAATGTGTTTTTGAAAAGAACATTGCATGTGGTTTCTAAAAGGACAAAGCTATAGGGTTTTGAAGCATGAAATCGCATAGCATTCATGTTATAAGACTGCTTAAAACATATATACTTTGTTAAGATCTCTCTACTGGGCTTTGTGGTCACCCCTAATGGATTTGTACAGGAAAGAATGTGGTGATCCTACCAAGCTAAAGGCATGGGAAGTGTTTTGAGCGCATGATGAGCTTTTATTTCTCTTTTATTGTTCATTTTTGTCAAGCCAAAGGCTTTACTTGTATGGGTTTGATAACCATCTTCTGTGTAACCGGGGCTAAGCCCTGGAAGGGGCATTCTTTTATATTGTTCTTTTTTTTATTATTATTATTCGTCTCACATGCTATGGATTCATACTTTAAGAAGATTGAATATTTATTGCATGTGGACCCCCTTTGTAAATTTATCATACGATATGGAATATATACATGGAGATTTGACCAGTTGAACTAAGATTGTTTGATTGAATATATTAATCAGAGTTAATTTATGTCAATTATCTAGGGATATTACAACTTGGTATTAGAGCTACCAGGTTTGAATACTTGGGGCTTGCAGGAACTGGTTTTTCCATAATGGGTGCATTTCGCTAAATTATGAGATGTTCTGTGTTTTAGGTGTTGCGTGATAACATGCTTACATGACTAGATGGGTATGTAGTTGAACTTTTAGGATGTTATTTGCGCCTATAAAATTCCTTAAAGTCTTATTTGAAGTACAAGTGTCATCTTGAAGGAGTAATCTGTATGTGTTAAGTGGTTACGTGGAGTGAAACGAAGTGTTTACATGAAATAAAAGTTTGTAAATTACTGTGATGGGACGTGTGAGATTTAGTTGCGAGCACATATGTGATTGTGTGCTAAATTGTTCACTATTGTCCATAATTAGGATGTCAAGACGAGGTCAGGCATGTTATGGTAGATGCGGGAGGCATGGTAGGCCTCACCGAGGTGTTGATAAAGTGCCAATCTATGAGGTTTTAATGCAAGAAGAGGGGTTCGGCCAAGCTAATGTGGCCGAGCAAGTGGGACAAGTGGGCATTCTGAAGCTGCTATAGGTGCCTTAGCCTAAGAAATGGCAGGGCCTTGAGAGAGTCCATAAATATCATGAGGGCAGAGAACCAAGACTGATAGAACGCCGTAGAGATGAGGGCGGGCTTTCTTACCCAAGAATTCTTGCGGGCCAAATTAGACGAGTTTCACGGTGGTCAAGAGCATAAGAAGGTGGACGAGTAGCTTGAACAAACTGTGAAGACCTTTGAGATGCTTCACATTGATAACATGGAACTGAGGGTAACTGTAACATGCCCGCGAGGGACCTCAAATGGTGTTACAGTTCGGACTCGATTTGTCACGGTTCTTAATCTTGAACCAAAGAGTCCTAATCCGGCAAATCGTTTTGAGAAAAACAGATTTTTAGAAAAGAAGTGCCAAACATGGACTGCTTTGCCAGATACAGAGTCGCCACCTAAATATTTTATAATGGGGAATTTAGGAAACCCTGACTCGGTGCCAAAGGCCACGTGTCCGTCATCACCAAAGTTGCCTCGGCTCGGGAACTTGGGTACGATTGGGGAAGGTCAGCTATGAGCACCCCCTCTCGCCCGATCCGAAGAGCGGCCTCTACTAACCATGATATCTCGTTTTTGAAAACACATGCGTTCTTATTCCGGTTATTAGCTAGAATTACTATGTGATGCGCACAGCAAAACAAGTATAGACTAGATCGCCTAATTTGGAACAAAGCATTGCATATCCGTTTGTTTGGAAATGTTTTGAAATTTGCTACTCGCAAGTAGGCTAAAATACGGATTTCAATGAATTATCCCAATTCAAGTAATCCAACCTTCACCCACAGGCATTCAGGCAGTTAATCAAATAAGCATATAGCCACATGGTAAGCATGCTGTCCTGTTAACATTCACACTCATGTGAGATGCTAAAGCATAAAAGACTTACAGTGTACGCCGTGCCAAAAACAGTAAACTAGTTAGCAAACATGCGTGACCCTAGTTCATGTTAAAATGGCTAATGCAACGCATACAGAATGCAATCTAGAATAGGCTCGGCTATCCTAAAAATGACATGTGAAATGCTACAAGTAGCATGTATTCAAGTTAGATTTGAAATACTTATGCAGTTAGCATGATGCGCCAAGCCCGGTGCATGCAATACAGATGAATGAATGCACGCATGCATAGCATAAGGTATGCTAATTGAAATATGCCTTAAATCTAACCATCGAAAGCAGTTAAATAAAAGGGAGAAAGACGTGGGGTTGGAAGACATACACACACGCACCCACACTTATTACAAATTTGCCCTCACTCGGAGGGACCGAATAAATAATACGGGCCACCTAATTAACTAACTCACAAGCTAATTAATTATTACAGAACCAAATGAATAACTAGCTACAACTAATTATTACACAGCTTAATTAATTAACAAATTAATTAACTGATTAATGAATGACAACAAGCAAGTAGGGAAAGCAGTAAACGGTGCTATTCCAGCTCTGTTTGAAGAAGGGAGGCATGCATGCTCGCTTCGGTTCCTCGCTTTGAAAGGCCTTCCGGTTGCTCTTTAGAGGCTCTGTTTGCAGGGTGTCTTCCAGTGCTTGTTGCTGCAACTTACCAAAACACTGCAGGGGAAGCCACCAGTGGCCTGCCGGCCAGGAGAGGAGTACTGCCGGCCAAATATGGCTCATTGCCGGCCAGGGGTGACACACTGCCGGCCATCAATGGCAGGCTGCCGGCCACTGGTGTGCTGGGACACCAAACTGCAACGAAGCACAAAATAGAGAAAATAGAGGGTCTCCCAAGGGCATGTACGCACCATGGCACTCCAAATCACCTCGAAACATCAAGGGAGAGGCCAAGTTGGATCCACGACCATCAATCACGCATCCCGATGCATGATGGCCAAAGATCCAACTTGTGCAAATCAATGTGGAAATGAATGCACAAATAAAGCAAGTAAAGCCTAGAACTCTATCATGAATCGTCAAGAGCTTCGGCGACCGAGAATTGAGACGCGTTCCATCACTCGAAGTATGAAATGCTTCTCGTTCCTCGTGCTCGGATTAACACTTAATCCAAGCAATGCAACACATAAGCATGGCAAACATGCAATGCGAACAACCTAACAAAGCTAATGACATGCAACAAGCACATAAGCATGATGTGAGGTGACAACCTTGGACAACATGACGAAATGCAACATGAACATGTGAACATGCAAGGCATGTAAAGCTAAATAAGTATGCAACAACATACTACATGTAACAAGCATGCGACAACATGATAAAATGGGCTTACACCAAAGATGGACAACTCTCAACTAGGTCCAAATTAGTAGCCATAGTGATGGAATTGATGGCATGAAAAGCATGGAAAGGCAAGGCAAGCATGCATGCCAAATGGCTCAAGTATTAAGGCATAAAGAGGACAACTCTTAAGCACACTTAAGGAGCAACAAACATGGATATATGACAATGAGGTAAGCTCTTAAATACCATGTAAATTGATGCCAAATCAACTCAACAATGCAAATATAGCATGTTATGATGCTCAATGCTCAAAGTAAGCAAAGGGACTTAAGTCATGGCCATACAAGGCAAGCCCCAAAGGGCCAAGGGGACCTAAAACAGTCCTAGGGCAGGCCCAAACAAGACCAAAATCAAGCTCAAAGCTAGCCAACATAGGCTAGAGCACAAAGCTACAAACATGGAGCATGCAAGGCTTTAAAGAGGCAATGCACTACACCTATGAAAACCAATCATGGCATGACTTGGACAACCAAAAACAGAGTTACATCATGGTATATTAGGACCCAAAATGCACTGAAATGATGAGCCAAAGGCTTAGGCTAAGTGGCATGCACAAAAGTCCGTTTTTGAGGCATAAAGCACAAGCTATACAAAGCATTCAAGGCATGCCAAATGCAAGTGTATGACAACATTTCAAGGACTGAAATAGCATGTGGAATGAGGGCAAGGCATGCAAACATCACATGTATGACATGATAGAGGCCTCAAAACCCAAGACTAGCCTAAGCATTTACACTATAGCTATACAAAGCATGAGTGATATGGCCATGGCAGCCCAAAACAGTCCTAGAACACTTCAAAATAAGCATAAAATCAAGTTTGAGCAAAGCCAAAATATGCTAGTATGATGAATCAAAACATCATGCACAAAAGGCTAGTAAACAAGATTTGTTTCACACCTATATGGAGCATGCAAAGGATGATCAAACCAACTATGGATAGGGTCATAACATGCCAAATGATGACCAAATACATGCTGGAATGTAAACCAAACAAGCCAAAATGACATGGCATGGCATGGAGCATATGAAGCTAGTTTAGGGGATTTACATTACAAGTGCATCATGCAAGTATGGAGTGACAAAACCAACCCAAAACAGGTTCATGGCATGGTAAAACATCACCAAAAATGGACTGAAATGGACTCAACAAAAGCCAAGCACACATGCTACTTTGATGAGCTATGAATGGATTTACACTATACATGCAAGATGCAAGCAAGACATGACCAAACCAGCCTTGGATAGGGCCAAGGCAGGTCCTAGAAGTCACAAAAAAGGGCCTGGACCAAGCCTCAAAAATGCATAGAGGGATGGTCCTTTGGAAGGCCAAAAATGCAAGTAAAGAGGAATACAAAGAGAGGGGACTACCCCCTCTGATTTAGGACCTCAAAACCACACCTCTACCACTGAAATCCCACTAGATTTCAGTGGTAGGAAGGCCAAACCAAGGCTAGCTCGGAGGCCTCAAGATATGGCTTAAAACAAAGCATGCAAGGGGGCTACACACCCCAAACAGCAAAAAGACCTTAAGCAAACTTCAAAAGCACTTAAATACAAGACTTTTTTCAGTTATAAGCAAAGCCCAAATCAATATGCAAGGAGGGCTAAAGTGAGGTACAAGAAAGTGCAAAAATGGGAAAAATACTCACCCTTGAAGACCCTCTTCGAAACCAGCAACTTCAGGGGGTGGAAACCAATTTTCAGACCTCAAGAATCCCTCCCAAGAAGCTTAGTCCAATGGTGGTGGTGTATATCTGTGTATTGTAGTGTAAAAGTGCAAGAAAAATCAAGTTCAAGGCACAATTTAGCAACAATATAGAGAGAGAGAGAGAGATATATATCTTCTCAAATATTATCCAACCCCTGATATAGAGCTAGGCCTCTTGCTTATATAGAAGAGAGTAAGAAGAAGCTTGTCAAACAAGCTTTGGCAAGGGCTTCATCCCTCCATACACGTGTATGGAGGGCAGACAACAAAAATCCAGCTAGCTCAAAAGATCTGGCGTGAAACCTGCTGAGACATGTGGTTCTGTCGGCCATCAGTGTTGGCAGGCAGTGGCTCATTGATGGCCGGCACCTTTTCATTGTTGGCCGGCATAGGGCCGGCATTGGCCATTCATGGCCGGCACACTCCCATAGAGGCCAGAAGCAAAAATCAGTCCTAGTCCCTGTTTTGAAAAAGCCTAAATCCTTCATCTGGACGCCTTTTCAGGTCATTCTTGAGCCTAAACTGTAGCCCCGGAAGTCTTCTTTCCAAATTTGGCAGCCTCACTCAAAATTCCATGTGTGCTAAGAGATATCCCTCTTTCAGTGAAGACTGCTCAATTTCGGTCCAACCGGATTGATGCCCAACTTCCAACAACCATATCTCTCCCATCCGGACTCGGCTTGAGGAGATTCTTGAATGAAAATTGAAGCCCCGGAAGTAAGCTTTCCGATGGTGGTGGCCTCATAGCTGAAATCCAAGTATTCAAAAGGATAGGCCTGATTTGGCAAGGACTTCTCGTCTCTCTCTTAACGGTTCACGCCCAACTCCTTCCCCAACTGGGTTTCTTCTCTCCTCTCCTCTTTTCTTCAACTCCAAACCCCTAAACAAGGTGTTTTGAAAGATTTTTCAAAAGAGTTCATCTCTCCTTCATTCATTTCCACTTTGTCCTTGCTCGGTTTACCGAAAAGCGCAACATTTAACAAAATGCGAGCGTCGGAACATCGTAGGAACCTATTTTCAAAAAAGTTTTGAAAGAGAGGGTTTTAAGGTGTAAAAACCATTCAAAATAGTTTTAGTCCAAAAATGGGGTGTGAAGTTCGGATTTGACTCTCTCTTTGCTGAAGAAAATCGAACCCTTGCACTGCACAACTTTCAACAAGTAAAACATTAGTAACGCCCAAGTCTTAAGGGCGGTCAAAAATGGGGTGTCTACAGTAACCCTAGTGAGTTACTACTTGAAAGGGATGTGAGCCAATGATGGAAATACGCCAAAGGTAGAGTTCGCCAAAGGCAGAGTTGGGCCGATATGGGAAGCGTTTGTCATCAATTTCCAGAATGTCTAAAGGGTAAGAGTCACAAGGGCTCCACGCCATCCCATCCCAGTCACAGCAGATTAGATCCACTTTCCCGTTGCCTAGTGTATGCCCAAGAAAAAAATGCTTAGGATGGAGTTACTTGTTTTAAATGTGGCCATAGGTCACAAAACCAATGCATGTCCGTAGAAGGGAGGAGGACAGCAGATGTTACCACCACCACCACCTAACCAATCCCAGAGTGAATCCTAGAGTAGGAGACAAGGACCTACATGTTTCCAGTGTGGTCAATCTGGTGCATTAGGGAAGTGTATCTGGTGCATTAAGGTCGAGGCAAGCTCAGAGCCACCAATAGGCTTATTCAGTCTAGACCTCACAAGCTATTTAGGGAGCCACCTCGACTTAGTCAGTACAACAGGCTTATACTCTTAGAGATGAGCAGGTTGACCAGAGACCACAGGGGCGTATATATGTTGTTACCATGCCAGAGCAATTACCAGAATCCTCTGTTGTGAAAGGTGATTTTGTTTTGTTATGTTCAATTTTTTGGTTTGTTGATTGATACGGGTGTGTCACATTCATTTATATCTACTGCTTTTGCTTCTACTTTGAGGTCAGAGATTGATCAGTTAGAGTCTCCTTTGTGGGTTGAGTCAACGGTTGGGGATAGAGTGGCATTAGGGCAAGTGTGCCGCTCTTGTAAGATTAAAGTCGCAGATCGCTGACTCTCTTTTGATTTTATCATCTTAGACATGCATACTTTTGATGTTATATTGGGTATGGATTAGTTGACACACTTCCGGGCCACGATAGATTGTCAGCACCACAAAGTGTCTATATGCACACCAACTGGGGATTGTTTTTTGTTCCTATATGATCGGGGTGATTGTTCGATCCCACGGTTGTATGAATATAAGGTTGGGGATGACTTAGTTTCTTTTTTGCCATTTCCTTAGCCAATGAGGGTAGCATGGTTCGGGATGAGCTACCAAGGGTAGTTTACGAATACCCCTATGTTTTCCCTGAAGATCTTACCAGGTTGCCACCTCACTGAGAGATTGAATTCCCCATTGACTTAATGCCCGACATAGCACCAATTTTTGTGGCACCATATAGATTTGCGCCCACTGAGTTGCATGAGTTTAAGAACCAACTCCAACAACTGTTAGATAGGGGCCTCATTCGCCCTAGTACATCACCTTAGGGAGCACTGGCTCTCTTTGCAAAGAAGAAGGATAGGTCATTGCGATTGTGTATTGATTACCACAAGTTGAATTGAGTTACCATTAAGTACAAGTATCCTCTCCCCAGAATAGATGACTTATTTGACCAACTTAAGGGGTCTCGTTGCTTTTCGAAGATAGACTTGAGATCAGGGTACCACCAGTTAAGAGTTAAGGAAGAGGACATCTAGAAAATGGCCTTTTGTACGCATTATAGCCATTATGAGTTCCTAGTCATGCCTTCAGTTTAACCAATGTACCGACTTCATTTATGGACTTGATGAATTGAGTCTTCCAAGAGTTCTTAGATTGATTCATAGTTGTCTTTGTGGATGATATCTTGATATATTCAACCACTGAGAAGGAACATGATGAACACTTGCAACTAGTACTCGATCTACTTAGGGTGCAAAAATTGTATGCCAAGTTTGAAATGTGTGAGTTTTGGCTTTCGGAGATGAAGTTTCTGGGCCATGTTGTGTCGGGGGAATGGATAACTATTGATCCTTCTAAGATAGATGTCATGCAAAGGAACGACCCAAGAATGCTTTTGAGATCCAAAGTTTCTTGGGGTTAGCCGAGTATTACTGCCGTTTTGTGGGGGACTTCTCTAAATTAGCCACACCGTTAACCAAGTTGACAAGAAAGGGTATCAAGTTTGTATAGAATGAGACTTATGAAAAGTCATTCCAAGAACTTAATATTAGATTGATTACTGCACTGGTTTTGATAATTCTAAAAAGAGGTTTGGGTTATACCGTGTATTGTGATGCATCGTGGGATGGTCTTGGTTGTGTGTTAATGCAAGAGGGAAGGTTGTAGTTTATGGCTCATGACAATTGAAAACGCACGAGAAGAACTACCCTACCAATGACTTAGAGCTAGCGGGGGTAATTTATGCCTTAAAAATTTAGAGACATTATTTGTATGGTGAGAAGTTTGACGTTTTCTCCGATCACAAGAGCCTAAAACACTTGTTCTCCTAAAAAGATTTGAATTTACATCAATAGAGATGGATGGAGTTTATGGAAGATTATGATTTTGAGTTACACTATCATCTGGGGAAGGCTAATGTTGTGGCTGATGCCTTGAGTCGTAAATCAGTGAGTAGTATGGTAAGTGTAGCCATTCGGGAATGGGATATGTTGGGTGATATCCGCGAGTTTGACTTGCATCTTGGCAAGTCTAGTAAAAGTGCTACTTTATTTACCATGATTGCATAACCCACCGTGATTAACAAAGTCATAGAGGCATAATAGGGTGACTGTGAGGTGGAGACAATCCGTGAGAGGATCTCCAACGGAAAGGAAGAGAATGTTTTGAACATCCACTCGGATTTGAGTGTGAGGTATTTAGAGCGTTTGGTTGTGCCAAAATCATGTAGAGAGGAGGTACTCTGATAGTTTCACCACTCACACCTTGCAGTAATCCAAGAGACACTAAAATATATCATGATCTTAGTCGCCAGTTTTGGTGGAGGGGTAAAAATGGGATGTCACCTTATTTATTTCGAAATACCTTACTTGTCAACAAGTGAAGGCTGAGCACCAAAAACTAGTTGGTTTGTTACAACCCTTACCTATAGCTGAGTGGAAGTGGGAGCATATTACCATGGATTTTATAGTTGGGCTTCCGAGAACACAACAGGGCAATGACACCGTTTGGTTGACTGTTGATAGGTTGATTAAGTATACGCACTTCATTCCTATGTGCACTGGCGACTCAGTTGCCTACCTGGCAGAGTTGTACATTAGAGATATAGTTTGACTTCATGAGGTCCTAGTGACCATTGTTTTGGATAGAGATCCTAGTTTTACTGCCCAGTTGTGGCAAAGCCTTCAAGAGGCATTGGAACTAAATTGACCTTTAGCACTGTTTATCATCCTCAAACCAACGGGCAATCTAAACTCACTATTCAAATTTTGGAGGACATGCTTAGAGCTTGTGTCCTTGATTTCAAGGAGTCTTGGGAGGGACACCTACTATTGATTGAGTTTTCCTATAACAATAGTTATCAGGCGAGTATTGAGATGGCATTGTTTGAGGCCTTGAATGGCCAGCCTTGTAGATCACCAGCTTGTTGGGCTGAGGTAGGTGATGCACCGATGTTGGGCCTGGAACTAATTCAAGAGACGACTGAGAAAGTTGCTCTCATTTGAAAGAGGTTAGCTATGACTCAAAGCCAACAGAAGAGTTATGCCGATAAGAGGAGACGACCTCTATCCTTCGAGGTCGGTGACCATGTGTTTCTTAAAATTTTGTGAATGTGGGGTTTGATGAGATTCAGGAAGAGTGGGAAACTGTCTCCAAGTTTTATTGGACCTTTTGAGATTCTCGAGCAGATTGGGGATGTGGCATACCGTTTGACCTTACTGCCATAACTTTCTGGGATTCATGACGTGTTTCATGTCTCTATGCTTAGGAAGTATAAACCTGGCCCTTCGCATGTACTTGATTGGGTTGACTTAGAGGTAGATGATGATGCCTCATACGAAGAGCGACCGATTCAAATTTTAGATGCCCAAGAACAAGTGTTGAGAGGCAAGACCATACCTTTGGTGAAAGTGTTGTAGAGGCACCATGGGGTTGAGGAAGTGACCTGGGAACGGGAGGCGGAAGTCTACTCCAAGTACTCAGATTTGTTTATAAATACTTAGTTAGGTTGAAATGTTAATACTCTCTAATGTTGTTTTGGGAGTTGAATGTTATTATTCTTAATTACATATTATTGAAATTGATATGATTTTGGACATGAAAGTTATTGTTGAAAACATCGGAATTAATACTAAAATTTCATGTCGATGATTATTGTTGCAGTTGTTGTTGGGTAGTTACTATGACCCTATTGAGAACATAATGATAATTCTTGGAAAGTTAATGAGAGTATGATCTATTGAATTAGAATTGAATTGTCATGTTGTTGATTCACTATGGACTAGGGTTGTCAATGGATTAGATTTAATCCAAATCTGACCCCAATCCGATCCTAAAATCTGAGTCCGTTTGCAAAACAATGGGTTCCGGTGATTCGATAATCCGAATCCATTTATTAAACGGATTGAATATGCAAAAATCTAATCCGATCTGATTATTCTCAATTTGAATGAAGAAAACACAAAATGAAAAAAAAAAAAAAAATCAAATTATATGAAATTGTAGCTCAATAAATAAAAAAATGGATCGGATCGGATTATTGGATCGGATCCGAAATTATCGAATTCGAATTCAGGTGATCTATAATTGGATATGGGATAAATGGATTTGGATCGAATTCGGGTTTGTCATAATCGGATTGGATTCAGATTTTGACAGATCCGATCCGAATCCGATCCATTTACAGGCCTACTATGGACATTGTTATTGTCATTTGGAGTTTAATCTCATGGTTGTGTGTTGTTATCGTTGTTGGGTTTTGGGAATTGTTTCATGGTTAGAGGAGCACTTTAATTTTAGGGACGAAATTCCCTAAGATGGGGAGATTGTTATGTCCCAAGTCTTTTTAAAGCAAATTGAGTATATTAATTCAAAATGTCTTTTCTTTTGGGGTCCTTGTTGCTATTGAGCTCTACGAGTCAAGTGTTGTCATCTATTTTTCTCTTTGTGACTATTCATTTTCGTCCTAATGTGTTTTCTGAGGTGTCAACTTGCGTCTTTGGGTGTTGGAGTTAGTTCAGGAATGTGGGAATGCTCTAAGGTTGATTTTTGCATCACTTGTAAGTTGAGTCCGCTCAAGCGGTCCTTTTGTCGCTCGAGCAGTAAACTAGTTCTTCCAGTTCTTTGTTCTGAAGTCTGAAATACTGTGAGTGTGCTTTAACCGCTTAAGCGAAGGTTTCACCGTCACACGGTCTGTCTATAGAAGAGAGAGATTCTGGGAGTTTGAATTCATCGCTCGAGTGGTCTATCTAGAGTCAGTTCCGATAAATGTGTCCAATCACTTAAAAGTTGAGCCATCAAACACTTCTTCCTCACTTTTCATTCCTCTCTCTTTCTCTGTACATTTCATTTCTCTCTCTTTTCTCTCATCTCTCTCTAGAATACACCCACCAACCCTCATAAATTCCTTGATCCCTTTAAATCCATTGAAGTTTTGGCCCTTGTATCTTCATTAAATTTGGAGAGCTCATCAGGGATTACGTAGTGAGCGGTGGAGATCGGATTTCGACACTGTTGATTTTGCAGTTTTTCTCACAATTTCTTCTCTTAACTTGAGGTAGGGAGTTTCTTTGACTTCTATATATGATTTTAGCATGTGCTTGCTTATTTTGATATGATAAGGGGTTTCGGATATGAGGTGTTGAGTTTTAAAAATGTTGAAAAAGTGATTTTCTTATGATATTATCCAAATTAATTTGTTTTGTGAACTTGTGTGCCTGTTGGGAGTGCATGGAGGAAAAATATCTTTGAAAATGAGGGAAATCCATATTGTGATCAAACCCTAAATTTTTTAGAAATTAGGAAAAAGTGGATTTTGTGAAAGATTATGCAAATGTTGGAATTTTTTAAGAAAATGATGAACTTTCACATGTTGTTGTGTTGATTGAGATATCCACGAGATGGATGAGATTTGTTGTTGAAAAATTGATATGGATAACATAATTTATATATGCTTGGTCAGGAATAGAAAATGGATATTAATTGTGAATATGAAGATGTGTCATATGTCACATGTATGTGGGTAATGATTGTTGTTTTACATTGAGGAAATGTTGAGTATTGTGGGAAATTTGTGTAATAAGATTATATACTTTTTGCATTGGCATTTCATTCACTTGCATAGCTTTTGAATATATATTATTATGGCTATGCTTTTGGAAATTGAGTTATTGTTTTGAGAAAACAATTGATGACTTTGGAAATATTTTGGGGTAAATACGTTTGGTAAGTCCAGATAGGGGTTGTAGTTTGGTATTGTTTAAGTTGGCCTTAGTGTCCAGGGTGAAAGACCGAAAACACGTGTGGAGTAGGTACCACGTGCCTTCCGGTTAGGAGCCGGTAAAGTGGGGATTGGTAGTACTTGGTATGCCTATTTGAAGGCACCAGCCTAGGGATTATCTGAGTCGTATTTACCGCCCTGTTTGTGCATTTTTAATTCATTGGAAGAATGTGTTTTTGGAAAGAGGATTGCATGTGATTTATAAAGGGACAAAGTTATGGGGTTTTGAAACATGACATCGCATAGCATTCATGTTATAAAACTGCTTAAAACTACATATTTTGTTAAAAATCTCTTTACTGGGCTTTGTGCTCACCCCTGGTGGATTTGTGCAGGAAAGGACGTAGTGATCCCGCCTAGTTAAAGGAGTGGGAAGTGTTTTGAGAGCACGTGGCTCTTTTATTTTTCTTCTGTTCTTCATTTTTGTCAAACCAAGGGTTTTACTTGTATAGGCTTGATAACCATCTTTTGTGTAACCGAGATTAAGCCCTAGAACTTCTAGCCAACAGTGTATTCTTTTATATTGTTCTCTTTTCTTTTTTTTTTATTCGTCTCACATGCTGCGAATTCATACTTTAAGAAGATTGAATGTGTATTGCATATGGACCCCTTTTGTAAATCTCTCATATTATATGGAATACAAACATAGAGATTTGACCAATTGAACTAAGATTGGTTGATTGAATAAATTAATCAGAGTTATTTTATGTCAATTATCTTAGGGCATTACAGACTGCTCAAGCGGTCAAAGCTATGCTCGATCAGTGAATGAATGCTTCCAATATCTCCATTTTCTCGAACAAATTGCTCGAGTGGTCAAAAGCATGCTCGAGCTTGAGCGATGACTTTATGCTTGCAAGATCTTAGACGATTTTGAAATTCAGAGTATGCAAGGGTCTATAGACCACTCAAGCAGTAAATCTTGCGCTTGAGCAAAGTATGTCCAAAGTTCAAATTTGCAAATTTCAAACAGCCATAACTATCTCATGCAGATTATATTTTAGGTTGTTTTTGTATCTAAATCGAAACCTCGAAAATAAGCTTTCCAATGGTTCTAGCCTCACATCAAGATTCAAAGTGTGGAGAGAGAAAAAGGTAAAAGTGTGAGGACTACTCATGGGACAATTATCTGAATCAATGTTTTCGGTCCAATCTTACTCTACCATCGCAATGCCACACCAATCAATGCTCTAACATCAACTAAAGAGATTATAATTATGATAATAAGGGAGTCAAAGGTAATCCCATTAGCTCAAAGAGTAAAAGCGTTACAAACTCTTTAGGCTTGCAGTTTCTCAGACTAGTTTCTGAGATACTAGACAGTTGCATTGGTTGCTAGAGCGAAGAAATGAGCGCTCAAGTGAAGTCACACTTTCTTAAGTAGTTCAAGTGTTGAAAGTTTGTTACTATTGCTTATCTTGACACATCACTCGAGCGGTCAACTCGAACTCAATTTGTAATAATTGTTCCAACTCTTCAGATCTAGATCTAACTCTTTTGAATTTCTCTATGAAAGCTCCTCAAATAGAGAATGAGATATAGGATTGAGTTCTTTGAGTTCTTCCTTGATAATTGAGCGATGTATCTCATACATCTCAAGTGATTGATTTTCAATTCAAAGGAGAGTCATTCGTGATCATTCTTCAGTGTTATTTTGGTGGAATTTAAGCTTTGTTCGAGGTTGTGGAATCAACTTAATAAGCTTCAAATTCTAAAAGCAAATTGGATTGAAGATGGGATAGCATCTCTGGATCAACTAGGTATGGATTCACTAGGAGGTAGATTGGGTGAGCTTTGTCTTAGTGGATTTTCTTAGCCTCTTTGGCTTGTATTTTTTTTTTAGCAATTGCATTTGGTGGACTCCAATTGGAATTTTTTTTTCCTCGTTAAATCCCTTGTGTTCCATCTATTGATTTCTGAGTTCAAAGCTAAATGAATTTTATTAAAAATGAGCATTTAACTTAGATTTGACTTAGTGTGTTGAGAATTGTAGTATCCATAATTTTGATTTGTGTATCAAATTGGAGATAATCATAAATCACATATCTAGAGTTTAGGTTTTCCAGGTGTGCACTGAGTTATCAACGAATCCAAAGCCCAATCTAATGACTGTTGTTTAACTGTGTTATGCACAAATGAAATTAGATCTCAAATACTTTTAGATTTAAACCACCAAGTAGAAGAGGAGAAATAGGAAATATAAATTATAGATAGAAAACAAAAAGTTACATCTCCAAATGGCAACCTTTTCCATCTTTGTGTTGGGATGGGTTATCCCATAGATTCAAAAGTTACTACTTTTGATTTAAACTCTAAAGTTACACCACTTGGTTTAAACTCACAACTCACATCTCTTTATTAATTCATAAAATAAAAAATATATATATTTAAATATAAATTATTCAATAGGAGTTAGGATGGGATTGAAGGTCCTGTTTGGCACTGGAGTAGATTCAGTTTAAAATCGCTTTTATAGTCCTTCAAAAGCTTTAAGGTTGATGCATCTTTAAAGCACTTTCATGTTTAAGCACATACCAATTAAACAATAACTATTGTGAAAGTCCATTAAGTGCAACAATCAACAGTGCCAAATCTTTTTACAACATAAGAATTGGTATCTCTCGTGGTTAATGTCAAAATAGCAATGTTACAATCAAAATTTGATATGCAAATTACACTTAGGTTCCGTTTATTTTGACGTAAAATATTTTGTCAAAAATATTTTATTCATTTTCATTGTTTTGTTGAACAGAAAGTAAGTAAAATGTTTTTTAAAGAAAATATTTTTGCATCATTTTTTTAAAAATGACTTACTTTTAAAAAATTATATAGTCAATTTTTACGAAGTTGACTATCACTCACTATCATTTCAACACATTTAGCCTTTGCAAATAAGTATCTTAACTCACTAAAAAATCATAAATGACACTTTATTGAATCAAAATTTCTCTTTTAGGCAATGAAATATTTTTGTTTCAAGTGTCAACCAAATGCCGAAACACAAAAACAAAAAACATTTTGTGTAAAATTAATTTGCAAGAAAAGTATTTTTTATGTAAAATATTTTACGTCAAAACAAATAAAGCCTTAGTAACCTACTTTATACTCTGTCTCACTTTATCTCTTAACCTTTTAATTGTGACACTAAACCGTTCAAACTTTTCATCAAGTTCCAATCTAAGTCCAATGATTAACCCATTTTAGAGAAGCAAACGAAAAATCCCAGCGTGACTGTCAGGTGATATTATTGAAAGGGTATATAAAAACATAAATTCACAATCCAAACCACTCATGTACTGCCAACTGCAATTTAAAAAGCTTATATACATGTATATATATTCACTTTGTAATTTTCATTCAAATTTATTTTCCTTTGGTCCTGCACTTTTTAATTGTAACAAATAAGTTCTCAAACTTCAAATCTTGTCTTTATGTAATTTTTTCCCCACTCATTATTAAAAATTTGATAGAAAGTGTTAGAGAAATAAATGATTTTCCACAAATGTAAATCAATCGAAGGAAATAAAAATAATGCGGAAAAACAAATCAACAACGACAGAAGAATTTTTACATGGTTCCCTCAATATAAGGTACGTCCACGGGGACCGTAGTCCGATTTTACTATCAACCAAGAGTTTTCAAATGATTACAAACAAAATACAAAAGTCTCACAACTACCCTTAAATAAATTCTAAATAATTAAGAGTAGAGATCTCACCAAATAGAGCAACAAATTATATTGAAACAATCTATTGAAAAACCACGATAATAGATCCAAATTAGTCTCCACTAAAGCAACCAAATAAGCACCCAAACAGTAATTTGAAGCAGCCAGAAACTAAAAATAGAGAAGACTTCGAAGCACCAGCCAAAAGCAGCAACAAAAAGAGCACTAAAGTTTTAAAAACACACATCACTATTGTAATGCCCAAATTTTATTACTCGAATATTATTATTTAATCTCTAATTATAGTCAATTTCCATAATAATAATAAAAGCGGAAGCAAAAATAAATAGTTAAGCAATAAATGTTATCTCTCATATGTACGGTGATGAACTGTTCAACTACAATAATTTATAACATGTGCCCTTAGGCTAACGTAGAAGAAAATAAAACAAAACAACTAAATAAAAAGGGATCAACTCTTATGACAATAAAATGGTATTCCGCCTACAAGTAATAGACCCCATGGCCAACAAATAAGGAGATTCTATGGTCTTGAACAATACGCCAAACTTCTCACTTGAAAAATGGTTAACAACATGGGATGAACACTAATGTCCAGCGATCCTAATGATTCTAAACAATAGTATATTATAGATATATATGGTCATGAATGCTCCAGCTCAATAAATATATATATATATATATATAGTGTTGTTTTTCATATCCAAAATATACATAAATACATACATACATACATACATACGTATACTTTTTCTCAAAAGAATCCTTTTTTATCATTTCAAGAAAATCCATTTTCAGACGTTTGTAACTCATCATTTTCAATTCAAAAAGATTTTCAAACCTAAATCACACCTCTAATATCATACACATATTAACCATTTCGGCAACTTCACGACTCATCTTTTATAATCCAAATGATTTCATCACTTTGTGTATTTTCAAAATCAATCCACAATTAATCCTTTGTAATCTCGTGCTACTCATTTACATCAAACAACACTCACATTATTACCGAATTCAATATCTACCTCATAACACAACTTCACCTATATTCTCAATACATATTTTCATCAACAATAATCTCTTCAAATATACACACATTAGCAATAAAACCTCGTAATAAAATAAACAACTTGTGGTTTCACCAAGCTCTACGTTACCATTGTGGTCTTGCCAAGACCCACGTTTGCCTACTTTACCGGTTGCTAGCCGGAAGGAACGCATTACCTCTATATAGCACATCTGCTCGCTTTATCGGTTGCTAGCAGGAAGGATCGCGTTACCTCTATATAGCACAATCACATTCCATAACACGTGCATCTCAATTTCCTTCCATTCATTCTCATATAATTATGTAATTATGTAGTTAATCAACCTATTTCACATCCATTCCACAACAAATAATATCATTCTCCACCAATGGTCAAGGACAAAACTGTAAGAATTTTTCCTTAATGTGGCTTATGCATAATTATACTAGATTCATCTCATTAAGTAAGATACATGTACATCAATTAGATGGTGACTAATTATTGATGAATGCACCTATATATATACAATGTATAGAAGACTAATGCTAATGCACATTGAATGTGATGGATTCATTATGAATGAATCTTAGAGATACACATTGTATCTATTATGAATATATAAGATACATTAGTCTTATCTAATGAATTCATTAAATATAAAAGATGCATTATGTATCATGAATGTATAAGATACATTAATCTATTTAATGAAGTTCATTGAATGAATGGTTCTTTGATGGGAAGAATATTAGTATAAATAGTGTAAGGTCCCAAACCATACTCTCCATCAAAAACTTAAGTTGTCACCACAAGAAGGCTCCCATCGCCAAGAGAGAGAGAAGTGGTTTGAAGATCTTAGACAACTTAAGAACTTAAAAATCAAGATCTTCCATTCAAGGTTTCTCTTTCTTAAAAGAGGATTTCATACTATCATGGATCAAGTATGTATTCACTTATTTTGTATATTAGAAATTCATATAGTTTTCATGTATGGAATTGAATCCTTCCTGGTTTTAGTTTATGTTCCGCAAAGTTTTTATCAATTGGTATCAGAGCCAAGTTCTCAATTCTGATGCATGAAACGTATAAGTATGAATTTCATTTTATGATGATGTTTGGTGTAACAAGTGCAAAACCTTGATTTACACTTGTCCAATTTTATTTTTATTTTTGGCCCATCTTTTATTCTATTGATATTAAAATAAAAATTGAAAATTATTGAACAAGTGGTAATTAAGATAATGTTTTATGCACTTATAATGTGTTTGTTGCACACCTTATGAGTTGAAACATTGTTGATCAGCCCAACGGAGGTTCAACACTATGTATGTTTGAACAACCGAGATGATTAGTATAATAAATATAGCAATAAGTTTTTCTGGCCAACGGTGATAAACTTCTCACGTGCTTAGTTAATAAAATAAAATAAGAGACATTTGAATTTTTCTGCCCAACGGTGATAAACTCCTTACGGTCTTAATTATTTATTTTATTTTTATTTTATGTTGTTTATTTTTATTAGTCATCTCATTTACTTTTATGAATTGTTAAAATATATTGTTATTCGGCCCAACGGAAGGATAACTTGATTTCGTATCTAACTAATTATGTTTATAATTAGATATATTTAACTTGGGTGTTATTTTTATGAGATGTGAAAAGTAGTTTTCTTGATTATATTATGTAATGGATATTATGTGTTGCAGCATTGAATCCTACTTCCATTAATAGTTACTTGTCTGGTATTGAAGCTTTGAGTGGAACTAATTTTAAGAAATGAAAGGAACAAATTGGAATTGTTTTAGGAATTATGGATTTAGACTATGCATTAAGAGAGCCAGCTCCTACAAAGCCTAATGATACAAGTTCTAAGGAACACATAGCTTTATATGAAAAATGGGAACGCTCTAATCACTTAAGTCTAATGATTATGAAAAGCTCAATTACGCCTGCAATTCAAGGAGCAATTCCTGTTTCTGAAAGTGCAGTGAGCTATATGAAATCTATTGAAGAACAATTTATTGGAACTTCCAAATCCCTTGCTAGTACTCTCATGATTAAAATGATGACAATGAAATATGATGGTTTGAGTGGTGTTCGTGAACATATCTTAAAGATGAATGACATGGCCTCTCAATTAAAGGGAATGGACATGGAAATTTCTGAAGGTTTTCTTGTTCATTTCATTATGACTTCTCTTCCTGCGCAATTTGGTCCTTTTAAGATCAATTATAATACGCAGAAAGATAAGTGGAAGATGAGCGAGTTAATTGCCATGTGTGTTCAAGAAGAAGAGAGGCTTAAAGCTGAAAAGCCTGATATGGCTCACCTTACCACCTTGGGTCCAACCAAAAAGATTTTCAAGAAAGGAAAAAGTAAGAAGAAG
>JAPPVO010000336.1:0-32372 GCA_030407325.1 Camellia japonica
ATTTTTTCTTCATTTCATACAATAATGATATTTTAAGATTTAAAAAGGTGAATTATTTGAATAATACACCGACTTCGTTTGGGAAGTGCGTCAGCTTTAGTGCGAACTAGGAAGGTGACGCATCTCTCCAAATATAACTGTTTTTTTCAGTAGGAAATAATACAAAGAACTCTAAATCTTTATCTTTTTCCTTTTCAGTTTGTATGACCTCCCTCCTTCCCTTTAATCATTCCATTTGCTTCTCTTTTTTTTTTTTTTTCCTTTTCAACGTATGGATCATTTATCACAAAATTAAGTAATATACATTCATTTATAATTTTTTTATTCATTTCATACAATAATGATATTTTCATATTTAAAAAGGTTAATTATTTGAATAATACACCGGCTTCGCTTGGGAAGTGCGTCAGCATTATTGCAAACTAAGAAGGTGTTGCATCTCTCCAAATTTTACCCTCGTTTTTAGTAGGGAATAATACAGAGAATTCTAAATCTTTTTCCTTTTCAGTTTGTATGACGTCCCTCCTTCCCTCTAATCATTCCATTTGCTTTTTTTTTTTTTTTCCTTTTTAACATATGGATCACTTATCAAAAAATTAAGAAATATACATTTATTTATAATTTTTTTATTCATTTCATACAATAATGATATTTTCATATTTAAAAAGGTGAATTATTTGAATAATACACTGGCTTCGTTTGGGATGTGCGTCAGCATTAGTGCAAACTAGGAAGATGACGCGTCTCTCCAAATTTTACCCTCTTTTTCAGTATGAAATAATACAGAGAGCTCTAAATCTTTATTTTTTTCATTTTCAGTTTGTATGACCTCCCTCATTCCCTTTAATCATTCCTTTTTTTTTTTTTTTTTTTTTTTTTTTCCTTTTTAACATATGGATTATTTATCAAAGAATTAGGTAATATACATTTATTTCTAATTTTTTTATTCATTTCATACAATAATGATATTTTTATATTCCAAAAGGTGAATTATTTGAATAATACTCCAGCTTTGTTTGGGAAGTGTTTTAGCATTAGTGCAAACTAGGTAGGTAACGCATCACTCCAAATTTTACCCCCTTTTTTAGTAGGAAATAATACAGAGAACTCTAACTCTTTATCTTTTTCCTTTTCGGTTTGTATGACCTCCCTCATTCCCTTTAATCATTCCATTTGCTTTTTTTTTTTTTTTTCCTTCTTAACTTATGGATCATTTATGAAAAAATTAAGTAATATACATTTATTTATAATTTTTTTATTCATTTCATACAATAATGATATTTTCATATTTTAAAAAGTGAATTATTTGAATAATACACCAGCTTCGTTTCGGAAGTGCGTCAGCATTAGTGCAAATTAGGAAGGTGACGCATCCCTCCAAATTTTAAGCACTTTTTCAGTCGGAAATAATACAGAGAACTCTCATCTTTTTCCTTTTCAGCTTGTATGACCTCCCTCCTTCCCTTTAATCTTTCCATGTGCTTCCCCCCCCCCTTTTAACATATGGATCATTTATCAAAAAATTAGGTAATATACATTTATTTATAATTTTTTTATTCATTTCATACAATAATGATATTTTCAAATTTAAAAAGGTAAATTATTTGAATAATACACCGGTTTCGTTTGGGAAGTGTGTCAGCATTACTACAAACAAGGAAGGTGACGCATCTCTCCAAATTTTATCCTCTTTTTCAGTAGGAAATAATACAGAGAGCTCTTAGTCTTTATCTTTTTCCATTTTAGTTTGTATGACCTGCCTCCTTCACTTTAATCATTCCATTTGCTTTTCTTCTTTTTTTCCTTTTTAACATATGGATCATTTATCAAAAAATGAAATAAAATACATTTATTTATAATTTTTTTATTCATTTCATACAATAATGATATTTTCTTATTTAAAAAGGTGAATTATTTGAATAATACACTGCCTTCATTTTGAAACTGCGTCAGCACTAGTGCAAACTAGGAAGGTGACGCATCTCTCCAAATTTTACCGTCTTTTTCAGAAGGAAATAATACAGAAAACTCTCAATCTTTATCTTTTTCCTTTTCAGTTTGTATGAGCTCCCTCCTTCCTTTTAGTCATTCCATTTGTTTTTTTTCTTTTTCTTTTCCTTTTTGACAAATGGATCGTTTATAAAAAAAATTAAGTAATATACATTTATTTATAATTTTTTTATTCATTTCACCAATAATGATATTTTCATATTTAAAATGGTGAATTATTTGAATAATACAATGGCTTCGTTTGGGAAGTGCATCAGCAATATTCCAAACTTGGAAGGTGACGCATCTCTCCAAATTTTACCCCCTTTTTTAGCTGGAAATAATACCGAGAACTCACAATCTTTTTCTTTTTTCTTTTCAATTTGTATGACCTCCCCCCTTCCCTTTAATCATTCCATTTGCTTCTTCTTTTTTTTTTTCCTTTTTAACTTATGGATCATTTATCAAAAAATTAATCAATATACATTTATTTATAATTCTTTTATTCATTTCATACAACAATGATATTTTCATAATTAAAATGGTGAGTTATTTGAATAATACACCGGCTTCGCTTGGGAAGTGTGTCAGCGTTAGTGCAAACTAGGAATGTGACGCATCTCTCCAAATTTTGCCCTCTTTTTCAGTAGGAAACAATACAGAGAACTCTCAATCATTTTCTTTTCCTTTTAAGTTTGTATGACCTCCCTTCTTCCCTTTAATCATTCCATGTGCTTTTTTTTTTTTGGAGTCCTTTTTATCATATGGATCATTTATCAAAAAATTAAGTAATATATATTTATTTATAATTTTTTTATTCATTTCATACAAGAATGATATTTTAATATTTAAAAAGGTGAATTATTTGAATAATACACCGGCTTCGTTTGGGAAGTGCGTCAGCATTAGTGCAAACTAGGAAGGTGCGCATCTCTCCAAGTTTAACCCTATTTTTTAGTAGGAAATAATACAGAGAACTCTAAATCTTTATCTTTTTCCTTTTCAGTTTGTATGACCTCTCTTCTTCCCTTCAATCATTCCATTTGCTTTTTTTTTTTTCCTTTTCAACGTATGGATCATTTATCAAAAAATTAAGTAATATACATTTATTTATAATTTTTTTATTCATTTCATACAATAATGATATTTTCATACTTCAAAAGGTGAATTATTTGAATAATACACCGGCTTCGTTTGGGAAGTGCGTCAGCATTATTGCAAACAAGGAAGCTGGCGCATCTCTCCAAATTTTACCCACATTGTCAGTAGGAAATAATACAGAGAACTCTTAATCTTTTTCCTTTTCAGTTTGTATGACGTCCCTCATTCCCTTTAATCTTTCCATTTGTTTTTCTTATTTTTTTTCCTTTTTAACATATGGATCATTTATCAAAAAATTAAGTAATATATATTTATTTATAATTTTTTTTATTCTTTTCATACAATAATGATATTTTCATATTTAAAAAGGTGAGTTATTTGAATAATACATTGGCTTCGTTTTGGAAGTGCGTCAGCATTAGTGCAAACTAGGAAGGTGACGCATCTCTCCAAATTTTACCCTCTTTTTCGGTAAGAAATAATACAGAGAGCTCTCAGTCTTTATTTTTTCATTTTCAGTTTGTATGACCTCCCTCCTTCCTGTAATCATTCCATTTGCTTTTTTTTTTTTTTTTTTCCTTTTTAACGTATGGATCATTTATGAAAAAAATTAAGTGACATACATTTATTTATAATTTTTTTATTCATTTCATACAATAATGAAATTTTCATATTTCAAAAGGTGAATTATTTGAATAATACACCGGCTTCCTTTGGGAAGTGCGTCAGCATTAGTGCAAACTAGGAAGGTGAAGCATCCCTCCAAATTTTAAGCGCTTTTTCAGTAGGAAATAACACAGAGAACTCTCATTCTTTTTCCTTTTCAGTATGTATGACCTCCCTCATTCCCTTTAATCTTTCCATTTGCTTTTTTTTCCCCCCTTTTTAACATATTGATCATTTATCAAAAAATTAGGTAATATACATTTATTTATTATTTTTTTATTCATTTCATACAATAATGATATTTTCATATTTAAAAAGGTAAATTATTTGAATAATACACCGGTTTTGTTTGGGAAGTGCGTCAGCATTGTTACAAACAAGGAACGCGATGCACCTCTCCAAATTTTATACTCTTTTTCAGTAGGAAATAATACAGAGAGCTCTCAGTCTTTATCTTCTTTTTTTTTTTTTTTTTTTTTTTTTTCAGTTTGTATGACCTCCCTCCTTCACTTTAATCATTCCATTTGCTTTTTTTTTTTCTCCTATTTATCATATGGATCATTTAACAAAAAATTAAGTAAAATACATTTATTTATAATTTTTTTATTCATTTCATACAATAATGATATTTTCGTATTTAAAAAGGTGAATTATTTGAATAATACACTGCCTTCGTTTTGGAAATGCGTCAGCACTAGTGCAAACTAGGAAGGTGACGCATCTCTCCAAATTTTACCCTCCTTTTCAGTAGGAAATAATTCAGAAAACTCTTGGTCTTTATCTTTTTCCTTTTCAGTTTGTATGGCCTCCCTCATTCCCTTTAATCATTCTATTTGCTCTTTTTCTTTTTTTTTTTTCCTTTTTTTAAAATGGATCATTTATAAAAAAAATTAAGTAATATACATTTATTTATAATTTTTTTTTTCATTTCATACAATAATGATATTTTCATATTATATATGGTGAATTATTTGAATAATACACTGCCTTCGTTTGGGTAGTGCATCAGCATTGTTGTAAATTAGGAAGGTGACGCATCTCTCCAAATTTCACCCTCTTTTTCAGTAGGAAATAATAGAAAGAACTCTCAATCTTTATCTTTTTCCTTTTCAGTTTGTATGACCTCCCTCATTCCCTTTAATCATTCCATTTGCTTGTTTTTTTTTTTTTCCCTTTTTATCACGTGGATCATTTATCAAAAAATTAAGTAATATACATTTATTTATAATTTTTTTTATTCATTTCATACAATAATGATATTTTCATTTTTAAAAAGTTGAGTTATTTGAATAATACACCGGCTTCGTTTAGGAAGTGCGTCAGCATTAGTGCAAACTAGGAAGATGACGCATCTCTCAAAATTTTACCCTCTTTTTCAGTAGGAAATAATACAGAAAACATTCAACCTTTGTCATTTTCCTTTTCAGTTTGTATGACCTCCCCTCTTTCTTTTAATCATTCTATTTGCTTTTCTTTTTTTTTTTTTCCTTTTTGACATACGGATCATTTATCAAAAAATTAGTAAATATACATTTATTTTAATTTTATTCATTTCATATAATAATTATATTTTCATATTTAAAAAGGAAAATTATTTGAATAATACAGCGGCTTCGTTTGGGAAGTGCGTCAGCATTAGTGCAAACTAGGAAGGTGACGCATCTCTCCAAATTTTACCCTCTTTTTCAGTAGGAAATAATACAGAGAACTCTAATCTTTATCTTTATCTTTTTCCTTTTCAGTTTGTATGACCTCCCTCATTCCCTTTAATCATTCAATTTGCTTTTTTTTTTTTTCCTTTGAAACGTATGGATCATTTATCAAAAAATTAAGTAATATACATTTAGTTATAATTTTTTTATTCATTTCATACAATAATGATATTTTCATATTTAAAAAGGTGAATTATTTGAATAATACACCGGCTTTGTTGGGGAAATGCGTCAGCATTAGTGCAAACTAGGAAGGTGACGCATCTCTACAAATTTTACCCTCTTTTTCAGTACGAAATAATACAGAGAACTCTCAATCTTTTTCCTTTTCAGTTTGTATGACCTCCCTCATTCCCTTTAATCATTCCATTGGCTTTTTTTTTTTTTTTCCTTTTTGTAACATATGGATCATTTATCAAAAAATTGGGTAATATACGTTTATTTATAATTTTTTTATTCATGTCATACAATAATGATATTTTCATACTTAGAAAAGTGAATTATTTGAATAGTACACCGGTTTTGTTTGGGAAGTGTGTCAGCATTATTACAAACAAGGAAGGTGACGCATCTGTCCAAATTTTACCCTCTTGTTCAGTAGGAAGTAATACAGAGAGCTCTCAGTCTTTATCTTTTTCCTTTTCAGTTTGTATGACCTCCTCCTTCATTTTAATCATTCCATTTGCTTTTTTTTTTTTTTTCCTTTTAACATATGGATCATTATCAAAAAATTAAGTAAAATACATTTATTTTTATTTTTTTTTCATTTCATACAATAATGATATTTTCATATTTAAAAAAGTGAGTTATTTGAATAATACACCGGCTTCGTTTGGGAAGTGCGTCAGCATTAGTGCAAACTAGGAAGGTGACGCATCTCCCCAAATTTTACCCTCTTTTTCAGTAGGGAATAACACAGAGAACTCTCAATCTTTATCATTTTCCTTTTCAGTTTGTATGACCTCCCTCCTTCCCTTTAATCATTTCATTTTTTTCCCCTTTTTTAACATATGGATCATTTATCAAAAAAGTAAGTAATATAAATTTATTTATAATTTTGTTATTCATTTCATACAATAATGATATTTTCATATTTAAAAAAGTGAATTATTTGAATAATACACCGGCTTCATTTGGGATGTGCGTCAGCATTAGTGCAAACTACGAAGGTGACGCATCTCTCCAAATTTTACCCTCTTTTTCATTAAGAAATATTACAGAGAGCTCTCAATCTTTATTTTTGTCCTTTTCAGTTTGTATGACCTCCTTCCTTCCCTTTAATCTTTCCATTTGCTTTTTTTTTTTTTTCCTTTTTAACAAATGGATCATTTATCAAAAAATTAGGTAATATACATTTATTTCTAATTTTTTTATTCATTTCATACAATAATGATATTTTTATATTTAAAAAGGTGAATTATTTGAATAAGACACCGGGTTCGTTTGGGAAGTGCGTCAGCATTAGTGCAAACTATGAAGGTAACGCATCACTCCAAATTTTACCCTCTTTTTCAGTAGGAAATAATACAGAGAACTCTAAATCTTTGTCGTTTTTCCTTTTCAGTTTGTGTGACCTCCCTCCTTCCCTTTAATCATTCCATTTGCTTTTTTTTGTTTTTTTTGTTTTTCCGTTTTAACGTATGGATCATTTATGAAAAAATTAAGTAATATACATTTATTTATAATTTTTTTATTCATTTCATACAATAATGATATTTTCATATTTCAAAAGGTGAATTATTTGACTAATACACCGGCTTCGTTTGGGAAGTGCGTCAGCATTAGTGCAAACTAGGAAGGTGATGTGTAACGCCTTCAAAATAACGTATATGATAGCCATTCATATAATCCGTAAATATAAAAGAAATATTATATTTCCATTCATCAGAGTCTTCTTTACAAAAGATATTACCTGTTAATAACCGGTAAATGCCCTACGGGCTTACAAGTTTCCATGTTATCACTTGGTTACAACAAAAGAAGAGTTCTAACTCTATACATAGAAAGCCGTTGGCTTGAATATGCATGTAACACCAAAACAAAATAACAAAACATGGAGCCTTCAACTCCTAAGCCTTCCAAGCTAAGATCTTGGAGGCAGCATGTCACCTGTACCTGAAAATGGTGTTCCAAATAGGTGAGCCAAAGCCCAGTAGAGATATGCTAAACTAAATTTGAGAATTAACTAAAACATTAGCATCTGATGAATGTTTAACATTTATAAACCGTCTTGCACCTTTTCCATAATCAATCAACATTGACACCCACTTTTCACTTTACTTCCAGTTATTTACCCAAGTCAATTCATTGACATAGTTCATTACCATATAAACAATTCAAAATGAGACTACGACTCATCTACCAACACTTCAATCATAAACATCATTCATATACTTCCATATCTTGCCATTTTACGGAACTACGTCCGAGGGAACCGACGCCCAAATATATATAAGATTTCAGGTCTTTTACCCAAGATACTCCGGCCAACTTAATTATCAATGGAGTCCATCCCCTATCTCCTCCCAAACAGTGGAATACATCCCCTATCTCCTCCCAAACAAAGATACATATGCAATGTATTAAACATGTTGTCATATACAATGACTAATTCAATCACATATACAATGTTTATATCCAACCGTCATATTCAATGACATAATCCAATTGATTAGTTTCAATTTACTTAATCATCATGCAGTTCTACAATAATCATGGCTATCCTCCACTGATAGCCCAAAACAGATATATGTAAACAGATAAATAAATTTCTCAACAGATAATTTATCACATTTTCCGTAGGGGAGTAATTCATCAATCCAACTACACCATTTAATCACAATTTCCTCCAATTTCATGATTCCGAAACAATTTCATATTTCCACAATTCACTTCATTATTTAGGCAAGTAATTTAATTAATCCTGAAAAATCTAGGAACGCCCTAGATGTTGATTTGTGATTATGTATCAATTTTAAGCAGTATATAACAATCCCAATCAAACAATCAAGACAAATCGACAAAACGATTTTACGTGGAAAAACCACAATTGGACATCTCCAATTGTGATAAAAAAACCACGGGCAAAAGCCACAAAATAATCCACTAGAAGATATAAAGGAATTACACAGGCATACTCTCAATTACCTAGCGAATCCACGCCCGATTGAACCAACCCCTATGTGCCTCTTCCACCCCGTCTTCACCTCGAAATTGTCTTGACGATGAGCCACTCCAGAATCCACCAAAGCTTCAGGCTCAAATTCTTCAGAATCCATCGAAGAACAACTCTCTCTTTTGTATAGAACGAACAAACAAACCTTTGATGTATTCTTCTTAACCCATGAGTTGAATACTCAATTAAACATCAAAGAAAACTAGCAAAATATCCCCAAATATGAACCCTAAGAACCCAAGAAGAAGATCTGGAGAAGTTATCCTAGATTTGGACTGAAGCACGTATTTATAGAAAACTATCCGCAATCTCCGCTCGAGCATTAGATTGGTTGCTCGAGCCGACCTATGCTCTAGCGCAGAAAGTTCCGCTCGAGCGGGAAAAAACAACATCCAGTATTTTTGCAGGCGAACAAACTTCTGAAACCCAGCATTCTTCGCTCGAGCGGGGAATGTCCAGCAGACAGGCAACTTTGAATACATTTTTGCATTTTGCTTCGGGGGCGTTGCGTCTCGACCCCGCGTGGCGCTGCCCCGGACTCGCCAAGGGGTGCTGCCGTGGACCCCCGCAAGCTGACCGGGTAGCTCGATCCCCATCATAATCAGCGAAGTGGCAATCTTGAAAGTATTAACATCATAAACTTCTCTGTAAGGCACAATTCGGGTTGGATTCGCATCTAAAAACTCATAGCCTCACTGAAATAAAAAGTGCGAAAATAAGTACAACTGAAAGGAGTTTTGTCAAACGGGATTGCCAAGAATAAAAACCTAACAAATCCCACTTAGGGCATTTTTCCCTTTTCTCAAAATTGCACCAAAGGCCAAATTTCATCAATTATATACAAGAGGCCCAAACTCAAGACTTTACATACACAACGAACCCAAAAATTGGAAAACCCCTCTTTTATAATTTCAAATCAAACCCTAACTTTACCCAAAATTACCAAATCCCACCATTTATACAAAATGACTAGTGTTTATGTTAAAACTCATAATAAGAATAGATTGTCCATACCCCAAAGTTAAGAGCTCAAGGAGAAGAAGGAGAAACTTGAAAGTGCTCCAAAACCACACTTTTTCGGATCAAAAGATAGCCCACGACATGCTCTAGCTTTTTAACAAAAGGAAGTAGGTAGAAAAACCTCTAGAACATGGTGTATTTGTAGAGGGAGAGAGAGTGTAGAGAGAGAGAGAGAGTCGGATTTAGGGTTTGGAGTGAAAAAGGAGATGAAAAAGTGATTAAAAACACACTGCTGTGAACTGATATATGCAAGGCTCGCTCGAGCGAAGGAGTTGTCGCTCAAGCGACTAGACATAACAAGTCCTCGCTCGAGCGCAAGAAGCGTCGCTCGAGCGAACAACCAAAAGCTATAGGTCTAAACCAACGCATATGCACGCACGAGCGCAAGAGTTCTCGCTCGAGTGACAGAACAAACAACACAGGGCTCCCTCGAGGGCAAAAAAGCTCGCTCGAGCGAAGAATGCCATCCTTCAGGTCTAAAAGAGATGTAGACGTACGGTCGAGCGCAAGACTTCTCACTCGAGCGAAGGAGACACAAGACACAAGGCTCACTCGAGCGCAAGAAAGCTTGCTTAAGCGGAAGCTACGTCTGAAAAAGAAACCTAAAGACCCACAATACACGCTCGAGCGCACAAACCCTCGCTCGAGCGAAGAAGCAACCACCCAAGGCTCGCTCGAGCGCAAGAAGCCTCGCTCGAGAGAAGAAGGAAAAACCTGGGCAGCAACCATTGTGTCAACTCACAACCAACCTGTCCCAAACTTAACCAACACATCCCACAACTCAAATACAAAGAAAAAAGAATGGAAATAAGGTATAGACAACGCCAAATAACCACGGAACCCGAGTCCGGAATACAATAAATGACGGGAAAAAAATCGGGATCGCTATATGACATATCTCTATAAATTTTACCCTCTTTTTTTAGTAGGAAATAATATAGAGAACTCTCAATCTTTTTCCTTTTCAGTTTGTATGAGCTCCCACCTTCCCTTTAATCATTTTTTTCCCCTTTTTAACATATGGATCATTTATCAAAAAATTAAGAAATATACATTTATTTATAATTTTTTTAATCATTTCATGTAATAATGATATTTTCATATTTAAAAAGGGGAATTATTTGAATAATACACCGACTTCGTTTGAGAAGTGCGTCAGCATTAGTGCAAACTAGGAAGGTGATGCATCTTTCCAAATTTTACCCTCTTTTTCAGTAGGAAATAATACAGAGAACTCTCAATCTTTATCTTTTTCCTTTTCAGTTTGTATGACCTCCCTCCTTCCCTTTAATCATTTCATTTGCTTTTTTTTTTTTTCCTTTATAACATATGGATCATTTATCAAAAAATTAAATAATATACATTTCTTTATAATTTTTTTATTCATTTCATACAATAATGATATTTTCATATTTAAAAAGTTGAATTATTTGAATAATACACTGGCTTCGTCTGGGAAGTGCGTCAGCATTAGTGCACACTAGGAAGCTGATGCATCTCTCCAAATTTTACACTCTTTTTCAGCAGGAAATAATACAGAGAACTCTCAATCTTTTTCCTTTTCAGTTTGTATGACCTCCCACCTTCCCTTTAATCATTTTTTTCCCCTTTTTAACATATGGATCATTTATCAAAAAATTAAGTAATATACATTTATTTATAATTTTTTTATTCATTTCATATAATAATGATATTTTCATATTTAAAAAGGGGAATGATTTGAATAATACACCAGCTTCGTCTGGAAGTGCGTCAGCATTAGTGCAAACTAGGAAGGTGACACATTCTCCAAATTTTACCCACTTTTTCAGTAGGAAATAATACAGAGAACTCTCAATCTTTATCTTTTTCCTTTTCAGTTGTATGACCTCCCTCCTTCCCTTAATCATTCCATTTGCTTTTTTTTTTTTTTCCTTTATAACATATGGATCATTTATCAAAAATTAAGTAATATACATTTGTTATAAATTTTTTTATTCATTTCATACAATAATGATATTTTCATATTTAAAAAGTTGAATTATTTGAATAATACACCGGCTTCGTTTGGGAAGTGCGTCAGCATTAGTGCAAACTAGGAAGGTGACACATCTCTCCAAATTTTACACTCTTTTTCAGCAGTAAATAATACAGAGAACTCTCTCAATCTTTTTCCTTTTCAGTGTGTATGACCTCCTCCTTCCCTTTAATCATTCCATTTAATTTTTTTTTTTTCCTTTTTAACATATAGATCATTTATCAAAAAATTAAGTAATATACATTTCTTTATAATTTTTTATTCATTTCACACAATAATGTATTTTTATATTTAAAAAGGTGAATTATTTGAATAATACACCGGCTTCGTTGGGAAGTGCGTCAGCATTATTGCAAACTAGGAAGGTGACGATCTCTCCAAATTTTACCCTCTTTTTCAATAGGAAATTATAAGAGAACTCTCAATCTTTATCTTTATCTTTTTCCTTTTCCGTTTGTATGACCTCCGCCTTCCCTTTAATCATTCCATTTGCTTTTTCTTTTCTTTTTTTTTCCTTTTTAACCTATGGATCATTTCTCAAAAAATTAAGTAATATACATTTATTTATAATGTTTTTATTCATTTGATACAATAATGATATTTTCATATTTAAAAAGGAGAATTATTTGAATAATACACCGACTTCGTTTGGGAAGCGCGTCAGCATTAGTGCAAACTTGGATGGTGACGCATCTCTCCAAATTTTACCCACTTTTTAGTAGGAAATAATACAGAGAACTCTCAATCTTTATCTTTTCCTTTTCAGTTTGTATGACCTCCCTTCTTCCCTTTAATCATTCCATTTGCTTCTTCTATTTTTCCTCCATAACATATGGATCATTTATCAAAAAATTAAGTAATAAACATTTATTTATAATTTTTTTCTTCATTTCATACAATAATGATATTTTATATTTAAAAAGCTGAATTATTTGAATAATACACGACTTTGTTGGGAAGTGCGACAGCATTATTAAAAACTAGGAAGGTGACGCATCTCTCCAAATTTTACCCTCTTTTTCAGTAGGAAATAATACAGAGAACTCTCAATCTTTTTCCTTTTCAGTTTGTATGACCTCCCTCATTCCCTTTAATCATTCCATTTAATTTTTTTCCCTTTTTAACAAATTGATCATTTTTCAAAAATTAAGTAACATACATTTATTTTTAATTTTTTTATTCATTTATACAATAATGATATTTTTATATTGTAAAAGGTGAATTATTTGAATAATACACCGGCTTCGTTTGGGAAGTGCGTCAGCATTAGTGCAAACTAGGAAGGTGACGCATCTCTCCAAGTTTTACCCTCGTTTTTAGTAGGAAATAATACAGAGAATTGTCAATCTTTTTCCTTTTCAGTTTGTATGACGTCCCTCCTTCCCTCTAATCATTCCATTTGCTTTTTTTTTTTCCCCTTTTTAACATATGGATCACTTATCAAAAAATTAAGAAATATACATTTATTTATAATTTTTTTATTCATTTCATACAATAATGATATTTTCATATTTAAAAAGGTGAATTATTTGAATAATACACTGGCTTCGTTTGGGATGTGCGTCAGCATTAGTGCAAACTAGGAAGATGACGCGTCTCTCCAAATTTTACCCTCTTTTTCAGTATGAAATAATACAGAGAGCTCTAAATCTTTATTTTTTTCATTTTCAGTTTGTATGACCTCCCTCATTCCCTTTAATCATTCCTTTTTTTTTTCTTTTTTCCTTTTTAACATATGGATCATTTATCAAAGAATTAGGTAATATACATTTATTTCTAATTTTTTTATCCATTTCATACAATAATGATATTTTCATATTCCAAAAGGTGAATTATTTGAATAATACTCCGGCTTTGTTTGGGAAGTGTTTTAGCATTAGTGCAAACTAGGAAGGTAACGCATCACTCCAAATTTTACCCCCTTTTTTAGTAGGAAATAATACAGAGAACTCTAACTCTTTATCTTTTTCCTTTTCGTTTTGTATGACCTCCCTCATTCCCTTTAATCATTCCATTTGCTTTTTTTTTTTTTTTCCTTCTTAACTTATGGATCATTTATGAAAAAATTAAGTGATATACATTTATTTATAATTTTTTTATTCATTTCATACAATAATGATATTTTCATATTTCAAAAGGTGAATTATTTGAATAATACACCAGCTTCGTTTCGGAAGTGCGTCAGCATTAGTGCAAATTAGGAAGGTGACGCATCCCTCCAAATTTTAAGCACTTTTTCAGTCGAAAATAATACAGAGAACTCTCATTCTTTTCCTTTTCAGCTTGTATGACCTCCCTCCTTCCCTTTAATCTTTCCATGTGCTTTTTCGCCCCCCCCCCCCCGCTTTTTAACATATGGATCATTTATCAAAAATTAAGTAATATACATTTATTTATAATTTTTTTATTCATTTCATACAATAATGATATTTTCAAATTTAAAAAGGTCAATTATTTGAATAATACACCGGTTTCGTTTGGGAAGTGCGTCAGCATTACTACAAACAAGGAAGTTGACGCATCTCTCCAAATTTTATCCTCTTTTTCAGTAGGAAATAATACAGAGAGCTCTTAGTCTTTATCTTTTTCCATTTCAGTTTGTATGACCTGCCTCCTTCACTTTAATCATTCCATTTGCTTTTTCTTTTTTTTTTTTTTCCTTTTTAACATATGGATCATTTATCAAAAAATTAAATAAAATACATTTATTTATAATTTTTTTATTCATTTCATACAATAATGATATTTTTATATTTAAAAAGGTGAATTATTTGAATAATACACTGTCTTCGTTTTGAAACTGCGTCAGCACTAGTGCAAACTAGGAAGGTGACGCATCTCTCCAAATTTTACTCTCTTTTTCAGAAGGAAATAATACAGAAAACTCTCAATCTTTATCTTTTTCCTTTTCTGTTTGTATGACCTCCCTCATTCCTTTAGTCATTCCATTTGCTTTTTTTTTTTTTTTCCTTTTTGACAAATGGATCGTTTATAAAAAAAATTAAGTAATATACATTTATTTATAATTTTTTTATTCATTTCATACAATAATGATATTTTCATATTTAAAATGGTGAATTATTTGAATAATACAATGGCTTCGTTTGGGAAGTGCATCAGCATTATTGCAAACTTGGAAGGTGACGCATCTCTACAAATTTTACCTCCTTTTTTAGTTGGAAATAATACCGAGAACTCTCAATCTTTTTCTTTTTTCTTTTAAATTTGTATGACCTCCCCCCTTCCCTTTAATCATTCCATTTGCTTCTTTTTTTTTTTTTTCGTTTTTAACTTATGGATCATTTATCAAAAAATTAATCAATATACATTTATTTATAATTCTTTTATTCATTTCATACAACAATGATATTTTCATAATTAAAATGGTGAGTTATTTGAATAATACACCGGCTTCACTTGGGAAGTGCGTCAGCGTTAGTGCAAACTAGGAATGTGACGCATCTCCCCAAATTTTGCCCTATTTTTCAGTAGAAAATAATACAGAGAACTCTCAATCTTTTTCTTTTCCCTTTTCAGTTTGTATGACCTCCCTCCTTCCCTTTAATCATTCCATTTGCTTTTTTTTTTTTTTTTTTTTGGAGTCCTTTTTATCATATGGATCATTTATCAAAAAATTAAGTAATATATATTTATTTATAATTTTTTTATTCATTTCATACAAGAATGATATTTTAATATTTAAAAAGGTGAATTATTTGAATAATACACCGGCTTCGATTGGGAAGTGCGTCAGCATTAGTGCAAACAAGGAAGGTGTCGCATCTCTCCAAGTTTAACCCTATTTTTTAGTAGGAAATAATACAGAGAACTCTAAATTTTTATAATTTTTTATAAAAATTATAAATTTTTATAATTTTAGTAGGAAATAATACATTTCTTTATAATTTTTTTATTCATTTCACACAATAATGATATTTTTATATTTAAAAAGGTGAATTATTTGAATAATACACCGGCTTCGTTTGGGAACTGCGTCAGCATTATTGCAAACTAGGAAGGTGACGAATCTCTCCAAATTTTACCCTCTTTTTCAATAGGAAATTATACAGAGAACTCTCAATCTTTATCTTTATCTTTTTCCTTTTCAGTTTGTATGACCTCCCGCCTTCTTTTTAATCATTCCATTTGCTTTTTCTTTTCTTTTTTTTTTTTCCTTTTTAACCTATGGATCATTTCTCAAAAAATTAATATACATTTATTTATAATGTTTTTACTCATTTGATACAATAATGATATTTTCATATTTAAAAAAGAGAATTATTTGAATAATACACCGACTTCGTTTGGGAAGTGCGTCAGCATTAGTGCAAACTTGGATGGTGACGCATCTCTCCAAATTTTACCCACTTTTTTAGTAGGAAATAATACAGAGAACTCTCAATCTTTATCTTTTTCCTTTTCAGTTTGTATGACCTCCCTTCTTCCCTTTAATCATTCCATTTGCTTCTTCTATTTTTTCCTCCATAACATATGGATCATTTATCAAAAAATTAAGTAATAAACATTTATTTATAATTTTTTTCTTCATTTCATACAATAATGATATTTTTATATTTAAAAAGCTGAATTATTTGAATAATACACCGACTTTGTTTGGGAAGTGCGACAGCATTATTAAAAACTAGGAAGGTGACGCATCTCTCCAAATTTTACCCTCTTTTTCAGTAGGAAATAATACAGAGAACTCTCAATCTTTTTCCTTTTCAGTTTGTATGACCTCCCTCATTCCCTTTAATCATTCCATTTAATTTTTTTTTCCTTTTTAACAAATTGATCATTTTTCAAAAAATTAAGTAATATACATTTATTTATAATTTTTTTATTCATTTCATACAATAATGATATTTTTATATTTAAAAAGGTGAATTATTTGAATAATACACCGGCTTCGTTTGGGAAGTGCGTCAGCATTAGTGCAAACTAGGAAGGTGACGCATCTCTCCAAGTTTTACCCTCTTTTCAATAGGAAATAATACAGAGAACTCTCAATCTTTTTCCTTTTCAGTTTGTTTGTCCTCCCTCCTTCCCTTTAATCATTCCATTTGCTTTTTCTTTTTTTTTTTTTTTTTCCTTTTTAACATATGGACCATTTATCAAAAAATTAAGTAATACAAATTTATTTATAATTTTTTTATTCATTTCGAATAATAATGATATTTTCATATTTAAAAAGGTGAATTATTTGAATAATACACCGGCTTCGTTTGGGAAGTGCGTCAGCATTAGTGCAAACTAGGAAGGTGACGCATCTCTCCAAATTTTACCCTCTTTTTCAATAGGAAACAATACAGAGTACTCTTAATCTTTATCTTTTTCCATTTCAGTTTGTATGACCTCCCTCATTCCCTTTTATCATTTCATTTGATTTTTTGTTTTTTTTTCCTTTTTAGCCTATGGTTCATTTATCAAAAATTAAGTAATATACATTTATTTATAATTTTTTTATTCATTTCATAAAATAATGATATGTTCATATTTAAATAGGTGAATTATTTGAATAATACACCGGCTTTGTTTGGGAAGTGCGTCAGCATTAGTGCAAACTAGGAAGGTGACGCATCTCTCCAAATTTCACCCACTTTTTCAGTAGGAAATAATACAGAGAACTCTCAATCTTTATCTTTTTCCATTTCAGTTTTTATGACCTCCCTCTTTCCTTTAATCATTCCATTTGCTTTTTTTTTTTTTTCCTTTTTAACATATGGATCATTTATCAAAAAATTAAGTAATATACATTTATTTATAATTTTTTTATTCATTTCATACAATAATGATGTTTTCATATTTAAAAAGGTGAATTATTTAAATAATACACCGGCTTCGTTTGGGAAGTGCCGCAGCATTAGTGCAAACTAGGAAGGTGACGCAACTCTCCAAATTTTACCCTCTTTTTCAGTAGGAAATAATACATAGAACTCTCAATCTTTATCTTTTTCATTTTCAGTTTGTATGACGTCCCTCCTTCCCTTTAATCGTTCCATTTAATTTTTTTTTTTCCTTTTTAACATATGGATCAGTTATCAAAAAATTAAGTAATATACATTTATTTATAATTTTTTTATTCATTTCACACAATAATGATATTTTCATATTTACAAAGGTGAATTATTTGAATAATATACCAGCTTCGTTTGGGAAGTGCGTCAGCATTAGTGCAAACTAGGAAGGTGACACACATAGCGATTCCAGCTTTCCCTCCATTGGTTATCGTATTCCGGACTCGGTTCTGTGGATGTCTGTTGTGGTATATGTTGCATCCCCGTCCTTTAATTCTTTGTATTTGAGGTTTAGGATGTATTGGGCAGGTTTGTAACAGGTTGGTTTTGTTTTGAAACAAATGGTTGCTGCCCAGTTTTTTGTGTCTTCGCTCGAACAAGGCTTTTGTCGCTCGAGCGAGCTCTGTGTTTTTTTTCCTTCGCTCGAGCCAGTGTTCCTTCACTCGAGCGAGCTTTGAGTGGTGTGTCTGTTGGCTCAAGCGAGCATTCTTGCGGTCGAGCATGTGTCTACGTCTAGTTTGGACCTGAAGGTTGTGTTTCTTGGCTCAAGCGAGCGAGGACTATGCTTTGGGTTTTTTCGCTTGAGCGAGCATTCTTGCGCTCGAGCGTGCTTCTGAGTTGCAGACCTGAAGCTTCGTATTGTTGGCTTGAGCGAGGCTTTCTGCGCTCGAGCGACGTCTGTTTGTGTCTAGTCACTCGAGTGACCAATCCTTCGCTCGAGCAAGCCTCAAGTATATCAGTTCGCAGCAGTGTGTTTTTATACACTTTTTCACTCTCTTCTTCTTCTTAACCCTAGATCTGACTCTCTGTCCCTCTACATACACCTTCTCTCTAGAAATACACTAGGTTCTTGGGTGTGTCTACTCTAGTCCCTTTGTAAAAAGTGTGGAGCTTGGTGTGGGCTACGTTTTGATCCGAAAATCATTGGGTTTGGAGCATCTTGAGTTTTCTCCATCTTCTCCTTTGGGTCTCTTCATTTGAGGTAGGGATACCCTACTCCTTCTTATGAGTTTTGACATAGATTTTAGTCATTTTGTATAAATGGTGAATTATGGTAAATTTTGGGAAGTTAGGGTTTGTTTTGAAATTATATAAAGGGGGTTTTCAATTATTAAACTCCATGTGTATGTGAGACCCTGGAAATTGGAATTATTATTGTTGAATTGATGAAAATGAGCCTTAGGGCCAAAGTTGGGAAAAGGGGGAAACGCCCTAACTTGATGTGATTAATTAATTTGTATAATTAATTTGGGAAAGTATGAGAATGTTAAATTATAGCGATCCTGGTTCTTCCTCTTTTGATTGTTGTATCTGGACTTAGGTTCCGTGGAGTTGGTTGTTGTATATGTCTTGTTGTCATCCTTTAATTACGTATGTTTGAGTTTAGGATTGTCTTGGGCGTGTTTCGAACAGGTTGGTTGAGCTTTTGTCCCAACTCTTGTTGCCCAGATTTTCAGTGATCCGCTCGAGTGGGTCTTCTTGCGCTCGAGCGGAATTTGCACACCTTCAGTAGTTTGTCTGTCTGCAAAAATACTGCAGATGTGTTTTTCACGCTCGAGCGGATTTTCCTTACGCTCGAGCGGGTCGCGCTTGAGCAGGCCTTTTTGCGCTCAAGCAGGTTATAGCGACCCCGGTCTTTTTCCATTTGGTGGTTGTATCCGGACTTACATTCTATAGATTCTGTTGTTATATATTTGTTGTTGTCGTCCTTTAATTTCTTATTTTTGAGTTATAGGATGTATTGGGCAGGTTTGTTACAGGTTGGGAGTGTTTGGGAGCAAAGGGTTGCTGCCCAGAATTTTGGTCCTTCGCTCAAGCGAGCAGTTTGTCGCTCGAGCGAGCTATTTGTTTTTGGTCCTTCGCTCGAGCCAGGGTTTCTTCGCTCGAGCAAGCGATTGCGTCTAGTATAGACCTGAGAGCTGTATTTCTTGGCTCGAGCGAGCTTTCCTTCGCTCGAGCGAGAGAGGTGTATGTTTTCGAGTTCTTCGCTCGAGCGAGCATTCTGTCGCTCGAGCGTGCTTCTGGGTTGCAGACCTGAAGCATCGTATGTTGGCTCGAGCGAGATTTCCTTCGCTCGAGCGAGTATTCTTTGTGTCTAGTCGCTCGAGCGACCATTCCTTCGCTCGAGCGAGCCTATTAGATTTAAATGCGCAGCAACGGTTTTAAACTTCATTTTTTCATCCTCTTTTGATCTCAAAACCCTAGGTCCGTGTTCTCCTTCCCTCTACACACCTTCTCTCTTAGGTTTGATCTACTTAGAGTGTATTTCTACCCTAGGTCCTTTGTTAAAAAGATAGAGTGGGTCGAGGGCTTCATTTTAATCTGAACAATCTTGGATTTGGAGCACATTGGGTTTTCGCCATCTTCTCCATTTGAGTTCTTCACTTTGAGGTAGGGATTTCCTACTCCATATTATAAGTTTTGTCCTAAGTTTTGGTATTTTTGATATGTTGGTGTCGTTTGGTAATTTTTAGGGTTTGATTTATAATTTGTGAAAAAGGGAATTTTTATATGTTAAACATCATGTGTTTGGAAGTCATGAAAAATGACATTGATAGTATTAAATTGAGAAAATTGAACCTTAGGGTTAATTTTGAGGAAAGGGAGAGAAGCCCTAATTGTTGTAATAAATTAATTTGCATAATTAATTTAGAGAAAAATGTGGAATTAAGTTTAGTTCTTAAAATTGGGGAATTATGAGATTAAATGGTGTAGTTGGATAGTTTAATCACTCACCTATGAAAATGTTGAGTTTTATTTATTGGTACATTTATTTCCTGTTTAGAAATAACTGTTTTGGCCTATCGGTGGAGGATAGTCGTGATTGTTGTAGACATTGCATGCTGATTAGGGAAAACTAAAACTAATCACATTGAATGAGTCATTGAATATGACAGTTGAATTAATACAGCAAATACGTGTATTGATTGAATATTGTTTGGGAGGAGATAGGGGATGTACTCCATGGTTTGAGGGAAGATAGGGGATGGACTCTCAAACCTATTTTGGGAGGAGAAAGGGGATGGACTCCATTAGTACAGCAAATCTGTGTACTTATTGATGTATGGAAGTGTATTAGTACAGCATATATATGTACTTATCGATTTATGGAAGTGTTTTAGTTGAGCCTTAGTCTCACTTAGATTGTTGTTATTGGAAGTAATGTTAATATGAGATGTAGTCTCATTACATTGTTTGGCCAGGTTCTGAGCCATGTCTGTATAAATGGAAAGTTAAATAATCACGGAAAGTGAAACATATCATGGACACTATTGTCATGAAACTGTATAGTGATATAACAGATTTATAAGTGTTAGCCATATATCGAATGCCATTGCTTTAGTAAATTCTTATATTTGGTTTAGTATATTTCTGCTGGGCTGTGGCTCACCCTATACGGGAACATCATTTTCAGGTCCAAGTGATATGCTACCTCCAAGGACTTAGCTTGAGAGGATTTGGAGTTGAAGACTCTGTTTAGTTAGTTGTTATTTTGTTTCATTTTGATATTACATGTAAACTCAAGCCAAGGGCTTAATGTGTAATTGAGTTAGTACTGTGTCCAAGTGTTGGCTTGGAAAGCTGTAAGCCCGTAGGGCATTTATTTTTCGATGTTACATGTAATGTCTTTTAATAAGAATACTCTGATGAATGGAATAATGTTTTGTTTTCTTTTATCAATGCATGTCAATATTGTCAATATTATGGGTTTATTTTGAGGGCGTTACACAGGTGTTCAATGTCTGTAAAAATACTGGTCGAGGGTAATCTACGCTCGAGCGGGTTTCCCTTTGCGCTCGAGCAGGTGTGTTTTGCAGTTGTGTCTTGGCGCTCGAGCGGGTCCTGTTTTTGTGCTTGACGCTCGAGCGTCCTATTCTCCGCTCGAGCGGACTAGTCGTATATCAGATGGCAGCTGGGTGATTTTAAATCACTTTTCACACTTTCTTTCTCTCTCTTACTTTTCAAAACCTCCATTGGAGAGCACCTCACTCTAAAACTCCAACTTCTCTCTAGGTTTGATCTAGTAGGAGTGGTCTTCTATCCTTAGGCCTTTGTACAATGTGTGGAGCTCGTTGAGGGCTACATTTTGATCCGAAAATATTGGGGTTTGGAGCACTTTCAAATTTCTTCATATTCTCCTTTGAGCTCCGAATTTGAGGTATGGATAACTACTCATTTTTATGGTCTTTGACATAAACTATTGGTCATTTTGATGTAATATTGGAGTTGGGTAATTTTGGGTGTTAGGGTTTCAAAATGAATAAAGAGGGGTTTTATTATTTTGACTCAAAAATGTGTATCTTGGGTCTTAAAATGATGGTATTGATGGCGTTGGTGATATATGGGACCTTTGGGTCATTGTTGAGAAAAATGGGGAAAAAGCCCTAAATTATTATATGAATTAATTTACATAATTAATTTGGAAATGTTATGGAAATATGGAATTTAGTTGGAAATAGTGAAATTGGCTCATTATAAGAGGGAATGGTGGAGTTGGATTTATTAATCGCTCACTTATAAAATTGTTGTCAAATTATCTGTTGATGTATTTATTATCTGTTTAGAAATAAATTACTTTGGGCTATCGGTGGAGGATAGTCTTGATTGTTGTAGACAATGCATGATGATTAGGTGAACTAAAACTAATCAATTGATTATGTCATCGAATATGACGGTTGGAATAATACATCAAATTTATGTATTGACTGCTCATGTATATGATATGTGTTTATATACATTGTGTTGTGTGGGAAGAGATAGGGGATGCACTCCACGGTTTAGGGGAAGATAGGGGATGGACTCCTAAACCGGATTTTATTTAGGAGGAGATAGGGGATGAACTCCATTGATACAGCAAATCTGTGTATCATTTATGAAGTGTGGAAGTGTTTTAGTGTGTTATTGATACAGTGAATCTGTGTTTATGAAGTATGGAAGTATTTTGATGTGGTATTGATACAGCAACTATGTGTATCTATTGTGAATTATAGAAGTGTTTTGATATGGGTTATAGTCTCATTAAATTACTGGCTAGGTTCTGAGCCTTAGTCATAAATTGAGAACAGGATAAGTAATGGAAGATGGAATGAGACATGGACATTCTTGTCATGGAATTGAAATGTGTTATAAGTTGGTATATAGGAGTTAAACATTTATCGAATGCTAATGTTTTAGTTATTGCTCATATTATGTTTAGCATATCTCTATTGGGCGTTGGCTCACCTTATATGGGACATTATTTTTCAGGTTCAGGTATTATGCCGCCTCCGAGGTCTTAGCTTGGATGGTTGTGGGAGTTGAAGGCTCTTGTTTATTTTTGTGTATTACATGTAAATCAAGCTAAGGGCTTATTTTGTGTTTTGAGTTAGTACTCTTCTTTTTGTAACCAAGTGTTGGCTTGGAAAGTTGTAAACCCGTAGGGCATTTACTTTTATTGTCAACATGTAATACTTTTGGATTAAATACTCTGATGAATAGAAATATGATTATTTCTCTTATGTTTATGGATGTCACGAATGTATGATTTATGGGTTTATTTTGAGTGCGTTACAGAAATTGAGATGAAAATCATGAGATTGGGAAGTTTTGAGGTTGAATGGTGTAGTTGGATTAGTTAATCACTCACCTAAGAAATTGTTGATAATTTATCTGTTTGATGAATTTATTATCTGTTTAGAAATAACTGCTTTGGGCTATCGGTGGAGGATAGTCTTGATTGTTGTAGACACTGCATGTTGATTAGGGAAAACTGAAACTAATCAAATGGTTGAGTCATTGAATATGACAGTTAAATTAGCACATTGAATATGTGCCTGGATTGATCATTGTATATGATGAACTCATTAAATACATTGCATATGTATCTTGTTTGGGAGGAGATAGGGGATGTACTCCACGGTTTGGGAGGAGATAGGGGATGAACTCCATTGATAACTAAGTTGGTCGAAGTGTCCAGGGTGAAAGTCCCGAAATCCTAATTACGTTTGCATAACGTAGATAATTGAAGCATTGAAATGTTTTGATATGAGTTGTAGTCTCATTTGAATTGTGGAAAATGGAAATGTTTTAATATGAGTTGTAGTCTCATTTAATTGTTTGGCTAGATAATGAGCCATGTTTATGAATTTGAATTGGATAAGTGAAGGAAAGTGGAATGAAACACGGACATATTTGTCATGGAACTAAAAAGTGTTGTAAATTGGTTTACAAGTGTTAACCATTTATCGAAAGCTAATGTTTTAGTTATTTCTCATATTTGGTTTAGTATATCTCTATTAGGCTTTGGCTCACCCTTTATGGGACATCATTTTCAGGTACAGGTGATATGCCACCTCCAAGGACGTTGCTTGGGAGGCTTAGAGGCAGAAAGATCTTTTTGTTGTCATCTTTTTGTATTACATGCAAATCAAGCCAAGGACTTATTTTGTATAAAGAGTTAGAACTCTTCTTTTGTTGAACCCAAGTGTTGACTTGAAAAGTTGTAAGCCCGTAGGGCATTTACTTTTGTTGTCAACATGTAATACTTTTGTACTTAATACTCTGATGGATGGAATATGATATCTCTTTCTTGTATCATTATGTATGATTTATGGTTTTATTTTGAGGGCGTGACAACTTGGTATCAGAGCGTACCGGGTTTGAATACTTTGGATACGTGGGAAGTGGTTAGTACCACAATGGGTTTGTCTCGCTTGTTAGAGACTTATGTATGATGTTATGTATTTATTTGATAACATGTTTATGTGACTATATGGGTATGAAATTTAATTTCTAGGATGCTGATTGGATCGTTGGGTTTCTGGGAGTCCTGTTGGAAAAGCACTTGATCAATGTTGTTTCTAACTGGAACTCTAGCAACGCCTCGGGACTGTCATTATCCGGAAATGAAATTCGTAAGTGCTTATGTGATTATGTGCTTACGTGAAATGAATTATTGTTGTCTAATGCATTAGGACGCAAGTGAAATAGCTTCGACACATTTGTGAATGCGCTAATGTCCTCGTTACCTTTATTAGGATGTTAGGACGAGGACGTGGTGGTAGGCGTGGTAGGCCTAAGAGGCAGGAGATGCCTATATCGGATGAGATTTTGGTGTAGCAGGAGGGTGTTGGTCAGGCCAATGTGGCCGAGCCAATAGGTCAGCAGACCATGGGTGCCTTAGCCCACGAGATGGCTGGAGCGTTGAGGGAATCCATGGACATTCTCAAGGCTGAGAATCAAGTCCAGGCCCATGTAGCTGAGGCAGGGTCATCCTTTCTGAAGAGGGAGTTTTTCCGGTCTATTCCAGATAAGTTTCTAGGGGATCCTAAAAAGCCATTTAAGGCTGATGAGTGGCTTAAGCAGATGATGAAGACGTTTGAGATGCTAGGCATTGAAGACGGAGGTTTACGGGTGACCTTGGCGTCCTTCCAGCTGAAGGAAGACGCGGGTCAGTGGTGGAAGTTTGTTCGGGGACGTATTGGTGGGACTTGGGAGGCTTTCGTTGATGCCTTCCAGGAGAAGTTTTTGCCTCCCACTGTTAGGGAGAAGTTGAGGGATCAGTTCTGTCAGCTCAAGCAACTGAATACATTAGTGGCCGAGTTTGAGGCTGCATTTACCAGTTTATCGAGGTTCGCACCGGAGTTGGTGGCGTCTGAGGAATGTCGCTGTCTTGAGTTTGAGAAGAAATTGAGGACCGGACTCCAGTTCCGAGTGGCCGGGTCCATGACGAGGGAGTATGGGCGCCTTGTGCAGGCTGTAGCCCATGTTGAGACTATTATGCAGGCTGAGGAGGAGAGGATGAGGGGCTCTAAGAGGAGTCAGGATGGCCAGGGGGATGGTAGGAGGCAGAGGGGTTCTAACCCTTAGCAGTCCCAGAGTGCGTTTGTGAGATCTACCTTTCCAGTGCTGAGTTCAGGTTCTGGGAGAGGCAGTCAGGGAGACTTTACTTGTTACAAGTGTGGTCAGCTGGGCCACAAGTCTCCAGCTTGCCCGTAGAGGGGATGAGGACAGATAGCTGCTTTATCTTCGGCTCGTCCTTAGAGCCAGAGTCAGGGCACAGGCCAGCCGCTCTCTTGTTACCAGTGTGGTCAGACAGGGCACTTGAAGACGTTTTGCCTGTAGTTGAGTGGTACATCTGGTGCATCTGGTTTGAGGCAGACTCAGGGCCATCAGTCAGCTCATTTGGTTTAAGCCTTAAGAGCCAATCAGAGAGCCTCTTCGGCTCAATCTGTGCAACAGTCTTATGCTCCGAGAGGTGAGCAGGTAGATCAGAGACCTTCTGGGCATGTGTATGCTGTTGCCGTGCAGAATCTTGTACCGGTTCCATCTGTTGTGAGAGGTACCTTTTTGTTTTGCAACTCGGTTGCGAATGTGTTGATTGATACGGGTGCATCCCATTCTTTTATATCTGCTGTATTTGCATCTGTTTTAGGGTTGGAGTTGGCACAGTTAGCTTCTCATATTTGTGTTGTATCATCTATTGGAGGTGAGTTGATTTTGAAACAAGGATGTAGAGGCTGTGATATTGAGGTCACCAACCGCCGGCTTCCATTTTCTTTTGTAGTTATGGCTATGTCGAGTTTTGATGTGATTTTGGGTATGGACTGGTTATCATCATACCGAGCCGTTATTGATTGCTACCGCCAGAGGGTTACTGTATGTACCCTGAGCAGGGATCATTTTCATTTCTTAGGGGATCGGGTTGGTAGTGTTTTGCCACCAGTGTATGATCTGTGAGGGCAGAGTGAGCTTAGTTGCCTTCTCGCTAGCTGTATGAGTAGTGAGTGTGATGAGACCCAGGCTGAGTTGCCGAGAGTGGTTTGTGAGTACTCGGACGTCTTTCCCGAGGATCTTGTTAGTTTACCACCTCATCGAGAGATTGAGTTCTCTATTGATTTAGTGCCTGGCACGGCACCCATCTCTATGGCGCTGTATCGTTTTGCCCCAGCCGAGTTGAGTGAGTTGAAGATTCAACTCCAGGAGTTGCTAGATAAGGGCTTTATTCGCCCTAGTACTTCACCGTGGGGAGCACCAGCCCTCTTTGCTAAAAAGAAAGATGGGGCTTTGAGACTTTGTATCGATTACCGAAAGTTGAATCGGGCTACGGTTAAGAACAAGTACCCTATGCCTTGTATAGATGATCTTTTTAACCAGTTGAAAGGGTCCTGTTGTTTCTCCAAGATAGACTTGAGATCGGATTACCATCAGCTGAGGGTCAGGAAGGAAGATATCCCGAAGACGGCATTCCGTACGCGGTATGGCCATTATGAGTTTCTGGTGATGCCTTTTGGGCTCACCAATGCACTGGCAGTGTTTATGGACTTGATGAACCGGATATTTCGGGAGTTCCTAGATCGTTTTGTGGTCGTCTTTGTGGATGACATTCTGATTTATTCACCTTCTGAGGAGAAGCACGAAGAACACTTGAGAGTGGTGCTTGAGTTGCTTAGAGCCCATAAGCTGTATGCTAAGTTTGGGAAGTGTGAGTTTTGGCTAAGAGAGGTTAAGTTCTTAGGCCATGTAGTCTCCGGGGAAGGGGTGTCTGTTGATACATCCAAGATAGAGGCAGTGCAAGATTGGGCACAGCCTAAGAGTGTTTTTGAGATCCACAGTTTTCTGGGATTGGCCGGTTATTACCGTCAATTTGTGAAAGATTTCTCCAGGCTAGCTTCGCCGTTGACTAGATTGACGCGAAAAGGGGGCAAGTTTGTGTGGAGTGAGACTTGTGAAAAGTCGTTCCAAGAACTTAAAGTTAGACTTACTATCGCTCCAGTTTTGATTATTCCGGAGAGAGGTTTGGGTTATGCAGTGTATTATGATGCCTCACGAGAGGGTTTCGGTTGTGTGTTGATGCAAGAGGGGAAAGTAGTAGCCTATGGCTCGCGGCAGTTGAAAACACATAAGAGAAATTACCCTACACATGACCTAGAGTTAGCAGATGTGATTTTTGCCTTGAAGATCTGGAGGCACTACCTATATAGTGAGAGATTCGAGGTGTTCTCGGATCATAAGAGTCTGAAATATCTTTTTACACAGAAGGACTTGAACTTGAGGCAGAGGAGGTGGATGGAGTTCATTGAGGATTACGACTTCGAGTTGCATTACCATCCGGGGAAGGCCAATGTTGTGGCCGATGCCCTTAGTAGGAAATCCATTAGTGATGTAGCTTGTATAGCCATCCGGGAGTGGGAAATGTTGGGTGTACTTGGCGAGTTTGATTTGCTTCTGGGTGAATCTGTTGAGTTTGCGACCTTGTTTTCTGTAGTTGTGCAGCCTACACTTGTGAATCGAGTGTTAGAGGCACAGAGAAGCAACCTTGAGGTAGAATCCCTCCGGGAGAAGATCTCTAGTGGGAAGGTTGAGAAGGTTTGATGTGTATCCCGACCTTAGTGTGAGATACCGAGACCATCTGTTTGTGCCGGAGTCTTGCCGAGAGGAAGTACTCCGAGAGTTTCACCATTCACGCCTTGCGGTGCATCCGGGAGGCACTAAGATGTATCGTGACTTGGGTCGCCAATTTTGGTGGCAGGGTATGAAGAAAGATGTGGCAGTGTTTGTGTCAAAATGCCTTACTTGTCAGTAAGTGAAAGCCGAGCATCAGAGGCCAACGGGTTTGTTACAACCCTTGCCTATAGCTGAGTGGAAATGGGAGCATGTCATAATGGACTTCGTTGTAGGTCTTCCGAGGACTCAACAGGGTAGTGATGTTATTTGGGTGGTCGTAGACCGGTTGACTAATTCGGCGCACTTTATTCCTATGCGCGTGAGAGATTCGGTAGATCATCTTGCTGACTTGTATATTCGGGACATAGTGAGGTTGCACGGGGTCCCAGTGTCGATCGTCTCAGATAAAGATCCACGTTTTACTACTAGGTTGTGGCAGAGTTTGCAGAGTGCCTTGGGCACTAGATTGACCTTTAGCATAGCTTATCATCCTCAGACTGATGGGCAGTCCGAGAGTACCATTCAGATCCTTGAGGATATGCTTCGAGGCTGTGTCCTTGACTTTAGTGGGTTGTGGGAGAGGCATTTGCCCTTAGTGGAGTTTGCCTATAACAACAGTTTCCAATCGAGCATTGGCATGGCACCATTTGAGGCCTTGTATGGCCGACCATATAGGTCTCCAGTGTGTTGGGCCGAGGTAGGCAATACACCTTTGTTGGGCCCGGAGTTGGTTCAGGAGACGACGAACAAAGTTAAGCTTATCCGTAAGAGGCTTGTTACAGCCCAGAGTCGCCAGAAGAGTTATGCCGACCGTAGGCGGAGGCCTTTTTCATTTGAGGTGGGTGATCACGTCTTTCTGAAAATATCACCTAGACGAGGTTTGATGAGGTTTGGGAAGAGTGGGAAGTTGTCTCCTCGATTTATTGGCCCTTTCGAGATCCTTGAGAGGATTGGAGAGGTTGCCTACCGTTTAGCTTTGCCGCCGCAGTTGTCTGGAGTGCATGACGTGTTTCATGTTAGTATGCTTCGGAAATACGAGCCGGATCTGTCACATGTATTGGATTGGACCGATTTAGAGGATGATGAGGTTGCCTCGTATGAGGAGAGACCGGTAAGGATCTTAGATAGGCGGGAACAAGTCTTGCGAGGCAGGACGATACCTTTGGTAAAAGTTTTGTGGAAACATCACGAGGTTGAGGAAGCCACTTGGGAACGTGAGTTGGATGTCCGTGAGAAATATCCGGACTTGTTTGTTAATGTTTAACCATGTATTGGAAACTTTGTTTTGTTGATAAACTCTAAGAACATTGTATATGTTTTGGTTTATGGAAGTGTTATAATGGTTGAGTATGCCTTGAGAATGGAAGTTTACTTTAACATTATATATGTTAAATATGTTGTAGAAATGCAAGTATGTCATTAACATTGAATATGTTATAGAATTGTGGAATATGATATTGAGACTTGTTGAAATTCAAAGAAATGCACATTGATAATGCATGTTGAAGATTATATTGTAAATTGCCTTTAAAAAAGAGATGGGATGACCGATAATGGGTCAGGATGTTGAATATTGAATATTGAATTGTAATATTGTTGAAAATTGAAAAATCACAATTTTGAAACTTATAACTAATTTCGGAGACGAAATTCTTTAACGGGGGGAGGTTATAGCGATTCCGTTTTCCCTCCATTGGTTATCGTATTCCGGACTCGGTTCCGTGGATGTCTGTTGTTGTATATGTTGCATCTCCGTCTTTAATTCTTTGTATTTGAGTTTTAGGATGTATTAGGCAGGTTGGGTGTGTTTTGAAACAAATGGTTGTTGCTCAGTTTTTGGTGTCTTCGTTCGAGCGAGGCTTTTGTCGCTCGAGCGAGCTCTGTGTTTTAGTTCCTTTGCTCGAGCCAGGGTTCCTTCGCTCGAGCGAGCTTTGAGTGGTGTGTCTGTTGGCTCGAGCGAGCATTCTTGCACTCGAGCGTGCGTCTGCGTCCAGTTTGGACCTGAAGGTTGTGTTTCTTGGCTCGAGCGAGCTTTCCTTGGCTCGAGTGAGCGAGGACTACGTTTTGTGTTTCTTTGCTCGAGCGAGCATTCTTGCGCTCAAGCGTGCTTCTGGGTTGCAGACCTGAAGCTTCGTGTTGTTGGCTCGAGCGAGGTCTGTTTGTGTCTGGTCGCTCGAGCGAGCCTCGAGTATATCAGTTCGCAGCAGCGTATTTTTATACACTTTTTCACTCTCTTCTTCTTCTTAACTGTAGATCTGAATCTCTCTCCCTTTACATACACCTTCTCTCTAGAAATACACTTGGTTCTTGGGTGTGTCTACTCTAGTCCCTTTGTAAAAAGTGTGGAGCTTGGTGTGGGTTACGTTTTGATCCAAAAATCATTGGGTTTGGAGCATCTTGAGTTTTCTTCATCTTCTCCTTTGGGTCTCTTCATTTGAGGTAGGGATACCCTACTCATTCTTATGAGTTTTGACATAGATTTTAGTCATTTTGTGTAAATGGTAGATTATGGTAAATTTTGGGAAGTTAGGGTTTGTTTTGAAATTATATAAAGGGGGTTTTCAATTGTTAAACTCCATGTGTATCTGAGACCTTGGAAATTGGAATTATTGTTGTTGAATTGATGAAAATGAGCCTTAGGGCCAAAGTTGGGAAAATGGAGAAAAGCCCTAACTTGATGTGATTAATTAATTTGTATAATTAATTTGGGAAAGTATGAGAATGTGAAATTAAGATGAAAATCATGAGATTGGGAAGTTGTGAGGTTGAATAGTGTAGTTGGATTAGTTAATCACTCACCTAAGAAATTGTTGATAATTTATTTGTTTGATGAATTTGTTATCTGTTTAGAAATAACTGCTTTGGGCTATCGGTGGATGATAGTCTTGATTGTTGTAGACACTGCATGTTGATTAGGGAAAACTGAAACTAATCAAATGGTTGAGTCATTGAATATGACGGTTGAATTAGCACATTGAATATGTGTCTGGATTGATCATTGTATATGATGAACTCTTTAAATACATTGCATATGTATCTTGTTTGGGAGGAGATAGGGGACGTACTTCACGGTTTAGGAGGAGATAGGGGATGTACTCTCAAACCTGTTTGGGAGGAGATAGGGGATGGACTCCATTGATAACTAAGTTGGCCGGAGTGTCCAGGGTGAAAGTCCCGAAATCCTAATTATGTTTGCATAACGTAGATAATTGAAGTATTGAAATGTTTTGATATGAGTTGTAGTCTCATTTGAATTGTGGAAAATGGAAGTGTTTTAATATGAGTTGTAGTCTCATTTAATTGTTTGGCTAGATAATGAGCTATGTTTATGAATTTGAATTGGATAAGTGAAGGAAAGTGGAATGAAACACAGACATATTTGTCATGGAACTGGAAAATGTTGTAAATTGGTTTACAAGTGTTAACCATTTATCGAAAGCTAATGTTTTAGTTATTTTTCATATTTGGTTTAGTATATCTCTATTGGGCTTTGGCTCACCTTTATGGGACATCATTTTCAGGTATAGGTGATATGCCATCTCTAAGGACGTAGCTTGGGAGGCTTAGAGGCTGAAAGATCTTTTTGTTGTCATCTTTTTTTATTACATGTAAATCAAGCCAAAGGCTTATTTTATATAAAGAGTTAGAACTCTTCTTTTGTTGAATCCAAGTGTTGACTTGAAAAATTATAAGCCCGTAGGACATTTACTTTTGTTGTCAACATGTAATACTTTTGTACTTAATACTCTGATGGATGGAATATGATATCTCTTTCCTGTATCATTATGTATGATTTATGGGTTTATTTTGAGGGTGTGACAACACATCTCTCCAAATTTTACCCTCTTTTTGAGTAGGAAATAATGCAGAGAACTCTAAATATTTATCTTTTTCCTTATCAGTTTGTACGACCTCCCTCTTTCCTTTAATCATTTCAATTGCTTTTTCTTTTTTTTCTTTTTTTTTTTTTCCTTTTTAACCTATGGATCATTTATCAAAAAATTAAGTAATATACTTTTATTTATAATTTTTTTTTTCATTTCATACAATAATGATATTTTCATATTTAAAGAGGTGAATTATTTGAATAATACACCGGCTTCGTTTGGGAAGTGCGTCAACATTATTGCAAACTAGGAAGGTAACGCATCTCTTCAAATTTTACCATCGTTTTCTATAGGAAATAATACAAGAACTCTCAATCTTTATCTTTTTCCTTTTCAGTTTGTATGACGCCCCTCCTTCCTTTT
>JAPPVO010000337.1:0-28457 GCA_030407325.1 Camellia japonica
AAAACTCTGATTTTAGTTGCTTAAGTCTTGCCATGTTAGGTCTTGTCAAGTGTATTTCATGCTTTCATGACTTGCCTCAAGTACTTAGACCATTTTGCATGCTTATGCTTGTCTCATTTGGGTTGGTTTGGCACCACATTCTAACATAATTTCAGAGCTTAACTTGCATGCTAATTGTTCATATTGTGCCCTTTTAAATGTGTTTAAAAGTTGCCCCATTATGCTTTAAGTATTGGACCATGGTGCTTGCATGTGTGTGTGCATTTTGGCCTTCACTTCCTTGGTTTTGGCCACTGATTTTGGGCCTATTTGGAGTTGCCTAAGTCATGTTTAAGTCCACCCCTTTGCTTGGTTTTGCATGCTTGCTTGTATGCTTGTATAAGTGCCTTGCATTGTCCATATTGTATGTTAGCCAACATGTCTAGGATTGCATTGCATTGTGCATGCTTGGCCTCTTGAAGTGAGTGTGATAGAGGTTAGGCTTCCTTGTGTGATTATATGGTTTGCATGCATTTGAAATTGAAGTGTACACTCAATTCTCTAGGCCATCATGCATGGAAATGCGTGATTGGTGGCCCGAGAACCGAGGCACATCCTCCCTTGAGTCATTAACATGATAGGGAATGTGATTGGTGCATACATAGCTTAATAGCATTGCCATGCAAGATTTTGACCTCTGCTGCTGTGAGTTGCAGGTTCTGCAGGTATTGTTTGCCGACCGGCAACATTTTGTGCCGGCCGGCAGTAAATAATCGGCCGGTGGATTCATTTGTGCCGATGGCCACATCCTAGTGCCGGTGGTCATTCTACTTGGCCGGTGGTGATTCCCAGTATCCAGAGAGGCATCCTTGAGGCTTTGGCAGTTTTCAGAGGAGCAAAGCAGGGAAACAGAGGCAAACTATTCATGGCAGTGCAATTCCGAGCGGAATCCGAGCGCGTATGCATTGAGCCCTCGCCCCGAGGCGGTTTACTGTTTTTCTTAGCGTGGTTAATTTGTTAATTTAATTAATTTGTAATATTTAATTAGCTTGCGTAGTTAATTAATTTGTATTATTTATTTGGTCCCTCCGGGCGAGGGCAAATCTGTAATAAGCGTGTGTGAGTGGTGTGCATGTCTTCCAACCCCCACTTCTTTCCTCCCTTTTATTTACCTGCTTATGATGGTAGATTAGGGCACGTCTATTTTAGCATACCTTATGCAATGCATGCGTGCATCCATACATTTGTATTACATGCACCGGCTCAGTACATCGTACAAACTGCATTGTATTTTCAAATCTAACTTGAATACGTGCATCAAATGATTGCATTCCACATGCCATTTTAGGGTTAGCCGAGCCTGCTCCAAACTGCATCTCTGTATGTGTTGCATTAGCCACTTAACATGAACTAGGGCATGCATGTTTGCTAACTAGTTTATTGTTTTGGCATGGAGTACGATGTAAGTATTTACGCTTTAGCATCTCGCATGCGTGTGAATGTTAACATGACGGTATGCTTGCCATGCGGCTAAATGCTTACGTGATATTACTGTTTGAATGCCTGTGGGTGGAGGTTGGATTGCTTGAGTTAGAATGACTCGTTGAAATCCGTGTTTTAAGCCTACTTGCGAGTAGCAAATTTCAAAACGTTTCAAAAACAAACGGATATGCAATGCTTGTTTCCAAATTATGGCAATCTAGTCTATACTTGTTTGCTGCGCGCATAACATAGTAATTCTAGGCTAATAATTTGTCACGCCCCAAACCCGCCCCTAAAAGTTTGGGCATGACCCATTCGAAAATGGACACTAAACCTGTTATATATATATCATACGGGGCCTGAACGGAAGCATTTAAGAATATAAAATACATAGAATAACATCCATTGAGCTATTCCTAACATGCCAGGGTCCCAACATCACACTGAGTAAATATTATACAGAAAGTTTACACACATATGCCTTGACTCAACCCCACAAATAATCAAAATATTAATGAAGGAGGAATTATATACAATCAACCATAAATAGACGTCCAAAGCATAAATCAAAACTCCTCAAAACTTTACAAAATACTTTACAAAATGCACGGCTTCAGGTGGTGCCTGGACGCATCAAAGGTGACAAGAGAGACACAAGCCTTAAAGGTTAGGACTGAACTCCCGGATGGTTACCTACAGAAATAGACAGACAAAATACAGAATGAGCGAACTCAGTGAATAATAGTACATAAACAATGTAATAATTAACCTGAATAATCAAACATATAATTGCATATATATATGATTAACTACATTCCATAATTATTTCCAAAAGACATGGGTCCAACTTCCGTAACAGAATAGCTTTAAGCTCAGTATATACAGAATTGCCATAAGCCTACAGATGCAGAACGACCATAGGTCCAGAATATCAGAAGTAACAGAAATAACAGAGATAACAGAGCTAACAGAACTAACAGAAATAACAGAACGGCCATCGGCCCAGAACATAACGGTAATAACAGAACGCATAAGCGTGGGTAACAGAACGCATAAAGCGTGGATACAGAACGCATAAAGCGTGGGTACAGAGGGTACAGAACGCATAAAGCGTGGTAACAGAACGCATAAAGCGTGGTACAGAACGCATAAAGCGTGGTAACAGAAATAACCAATGTATGGACTCAAGAGGTGGCTCGTACGGATTCCAGAGGTGGCTCCCACCAATGTGTAGCACTTCGTTCCGCACAGCACTTTGTTCCATACCAGAAAATATCAGAATGACCTAATGGTCCAGAATTAACAGAACGGCCTAGCGGCCCAGAAATATCAGAACGGCCTAGCGCCCAGAAATATCTATGTATGGACTCAAGAGGTGGCTCGTACGGATTCCAGAGGTGGCTCCCACCAAAGTGTAGCACTTCATTCCGTACAGCACTTTGCTCCATACTAGATAACATCAGAGAGATTAACTTCAGAATCATACAGAACATACATATAAATATATTCTTTCCTTTATTTACATGAATTAACATAAATAATATCAGTTTAACAGAACGTTGCTGATAGTTATTAGTAAACAGTAAACACATTTTTCAGATCGAACACTTTCAGAAATACGTATACACCATAGTTTCATACCATAAATCAATAGATCTCAGGACAAACCACAAAGCAGATAACTTCAGATATCATCAGAACTGATTAGTCCCAAGTTAGACAGAGGCATACAGATTCTTTTAATCATTTACATGAGTTAACGTAATTAGTTTTCGTTTCACAAAATACTAATGGTAACCATTAGAATACATATAACGTATCTCACATTTGCGCATGTGCCATCACAATACTATTCGTAGGGACAAAATAATTACCTCATAACAGTCTTAAATCATCATTGACAAAACGAATGATTCGCAACGCCCAAGCATCATTATTCTATTTAATTATCGCACTTCCTTAAGATTAATTTATGGATAACAAAACATACATTAAATCAAACAGAAGTCAATAGCAAGTTCCCAGTAAACGGGGTTTACTTCCATGGGTACAATTCTTATGCGGAATCACCGATAATTTATAAGTTATGGTACATTACTGATAAACGATAAACGTAGCCGGAATACAGAATGGTTCCAAGTCATTTTGTTGAGTGCTAACTTCTTTCAATGCCCACTTTGATTCCCAACCAACAACATGTTGACATATTTACTCAGAGAGAAGAAAATGTCAGTAACAATAATAATTAACAAAAATAACGTACGGTTGAGGTACTATTACTCACAGTGTTTAGATGATAGGCCCGTCCCTGTAGCTAACCCTACACAATTCAATTCAACAACATTAACACAACCCAACATAATTATCACCATCCAATATAATCCATACTATTTAACATTATTCCACTCAATGCTACCAAGTATAATTTCACATAATTCCAATTAAATTGCTAAGGCTCAATTTACATCATCCACATCATCAACAAACCTTTCCCCCCAATCTCCTTCCTCACTAAGACATGATTCACAATGCTTAAAACAAAGTTCATTCGCAAATTTAAACATAATTTCCAAGCATCACCAAATTCCAATTAAACTTGCATATACATAATTCAATACCTCAATTTCATTAATCTACTTTCAATTTGGGTCAAATCTTTGGTTATCATCCTTAAGCAACTTAGGGTTTCAAGAAAAATATTGAGATTTCAAGAAATAATCAAACCTATTAACCCAACACTTTTATTCCAATTTTTCCATTGATTAACATCTAGGACTCATAATCCATCACTTAAACCCATCAATTTCAAGTAGTCAAACCCTTACCTCAATAATCAAGCAAAGAGATGAGCTTGAGAAGAAGCCTCCACAAATCCAAGTTCTAATCGGTTAAAAACATTGATCCTCCTTAGTTCTCCATCCTACATGCCAAAAACCATGGTGGATTTGATCAAAGTAGAGGAAATCAAGGATTTGGGGCTAGGGTTTCGGACTTAGGCAAAGAGGAAGGAAGAGGAAAGAAGAAAAAAATAAGAAATGATCCAAAAATCTCGTTCTTAAAGCTGCTGTCCCGTAATTCCCGCTCGAGCGGACTGATTCCCGCTCGAGCGGACCTGCCCTCAGCACAGATTTCGAAACTTTGAACAGGCATAACTCTTCCATCCGGACTCCGTTTTAGGTCGTTCTTGTGTCCAAATTGAAGCCCCGAAATAAGCTTTCCAATGGTTCTAACCTCACATCCAAATTCAAAGTGTGGAAAAAGAAAAGGGCAAAAGAGTGACGGCTGATCGTAAGGCAACTATCCGAATTAAATTCTTTGGTCCAATCTTACTTTACCATCATTTTACCACCTCAACCAATACCCCAAAATAAGATAAGAACATTCCAAATACATTAATAAAATATCAAAAACGAGCCCACGTGCCTCAGAAGTACAACTCAACCTAGAGGCCCGCTCGAGCGCCCAACCCTGCGCTCGAGCGTGCAGACTAACAAAGCCGTCCGCTCGAGCGTAAACTCCCCCGCTCGAGCGGAGAATTACAACTCCCAGAATATCAGGCTCGTCTGCAGAATTGCTGAAAACCCCAAAAGTCCGCTCGAGCGTTGACTCCTCCGCTCGAGCGGAGGGAAAATTCTGGGTCGTCACATCCTTCCCTCCTTAAAAATTTCGTCCTCGAAATTGAAGAAAACCAAATAGAAGATAGTTCATATATAAACGGAAACATATTATGTAATGTTCCAACATACACGTATCAGAAATCCAACGACAAGGAGTCATTTATAATCCCAAAGTCCATAACAACTTCTCATTCCAATTTATTGACCCAAAGATCATACCTTCCAAATACTGTTACAACTTAAGGACATTCAGAAATGGTTTATTCGAGTATTTGACCACATGTGACTCATAGGCTGTCATACCTAGTTCAACCTCTTTAGGTTCACAAACAAGTTCTAAATTAATGACTTTGTGGCTCTTGCTCACAATCAGATTTAGACTTATCAGACCAAATCAGATTTCTAACAAACTCCAAATAACAACTCAACCCCCATATCAAGGAATTACATGCGCAATTACACTTAACACGTTGTTCAGAGACAGTACTCAGAAACTTATCAGACCTTGCAAAATGTCAGATAATGAAATAATTCCCAATAGTATTAAACTAATGCAACCTTTGACAGAATATTCTCCAAGCCGACTTACAACAGATAAGACAGAATAGTTCGAAGCTCAACATAGAGCCTTCATCAATTATCAATTGAAGGACTTGTTCACACATAGTAAAATATTTCTTTCCGAAAACTTGTCATATCATAAACTCGTCGGAAGTTCGTAACATTTTTGTCACTTCAGAAAATACTTATCATATTGAACATTTCGTAACCCGTAATATGGATTTCCTTAAACACTGAATAGCATAGTTATAGTTAAAATCATTCATGTCAAATCAATTCATCAGTCACAGCAATATCAAAACTAACATTATATACTTGGATTGAAGCATAAAGTACAAAATTGTAGAAGCATATGATTGCTTACATTCTGTAATTATTTCCATTACAGTCACAGATCCAGTTTCCTTAGCAGAGTGATCTTAAGCCTAACATGTACCGAGCAGCCATAAATCTTTAGATGCAAAACAACCATAAGCCAAGAAAGATATATACATAGGTAACTGTAGAACTCAAGAAGTTAATCCAATACTATTGTATTTTCAGAACGGCCTTAGGCCCGGAAATAACAGAACGGCCCTTGGCCCAGAAATACCAAATGGCTCTCGGCCCAGACATTACAGAATAAGTTACTAGATACATACGGACTTGTATCACAGGAAAGATTTCTCAATCTCAAATTCTTAATACTCCGAGGCAGGATTCTAATTCTTGCAGTAACTTATTAAATTACCATTCATTTAGATGTGATATGCAATTCGCTAACGATTCTTTCTTGTTTTGCGAGTGCTACAAGGACCGACACATATCATAAGCGGGGTTCCGCATGTCATTTGACTGTTACTTATAAGAAGTCTCAATTATAGTTACAGGTTACACACAAACAGAACAGATTACAATTTACGAATCAATTTCCCAAACATAGCTCACATTGCACAACAGTGTATTCACAGAACATGAGATCCAATAGTGAATTTGATATTGGTTTACTTTCAGAACGGCTTTTGGTCTAGTTTACAATTATTACAGAACGGCCTATTGGCCCAAAATAATCAGAACGACCTTTCGGTCCAGAACAGCCTTTCGGCCCAGAACAGCCTTTCGGCCTACTGAAATCATCAACCAGAAGCAAATTCACAATTTTAACAGGATCACTATATGCAGAATTCCTTCTTATGACCGGTCATACTTAACACAACCCCAATTATTACATTTTGTCAAAATATTGCAATACAGTAGCTTCTCAGAATTACTGATCTAATCATTGTTACAGCAAGGGAGACATAACAGGCCATAAGGTAACAGACATATAACATTTCCTTTAATCTTAGCTATATCCGATACTTAAAATGTAAGCAATGTAACCAGCACGATTATATTGCCATCATTTCCCCACAGATAATGATCTACCGATAACACACATTGTATCTAACAATTTATATATAAACTGACTTACAGATCAGTTCAAATCCTTACCACGTTTCCGTAGTGCAATACTCACGTTGCATGTCTTGCATTCTTCACCGGCCTATATAAGATAAACAAAGGCAATAAAAGGACATACAACAGATACAAATTGTAGCCATCAGAGTTAACAACAGATAGTTAACGTTGCCATCATTCTTTTCTTTTCATGTGCCGATAGAACATCATGCATGATGCCTAAATCTTTCTAGACATCCTAAAGCTCAATGGATTCGTGTGTGAGATGGCAACTCGTGCTCTGATACCACCTGTCACGCCCCAAACCCGCCCCTAAAAGTTTGGGCATGACCCATTCGAAAATGGACACTAAACCTGTTATATATATATCATACGGGGCCTGAACGGAAGCATTCAAGAATATAAAATACATAGAATAACATCCATTGAGCTATTCCTAACATGCCAGGATCCCAACATCACACTGAGTAAATATTATACAGAAAGTTTACACACATATGCCTTGACTCAACCCCACAAATAATAAAAATATTAATGAAGGAGGAATTATATACAATCAACCATAAATAGACGTCCAAAGCATAAATCAAAACTCCTCAAAACTTTACAAAATACTTTACAAAATGCACGGCTTCAGGTGGTGCCTGGACGCATCAAAGGTGACAAGAGAGACACAAGCCTTAAAGGTTAGGACTGAACTCCCGGATGGTTACCTACAGAAATAGACAGACAAAATACAGAATGAGCGAACTCAATGAATAATAGTACATAAACAATGTAATAATTAACCTGAATAATCAAACATATAACTGCATATATATGATTAACTACATTCCATAATTATTTCCAAAAGACATGGGTCCAACTTCCGTAACAGAATAGCTTTAAGCTCAGTATATACAGAATTGCCATAAGCCTACAGATGCAGAACGACCATAGGTCCAGGTATCAGAAGTAACAGAAATAACAGAGCTAACAGAACTAACAGAAATAACAGAAATAACAGAACGGCCATCGGCCCAGAACATAACGGTAATAACAGAACGCATAAGCGTGGGTAACAGAATGCATAAGCGTGGATACAGAACGCATAAAGCGTGGGTACAGAGGGTACAGAACGCATAAGCGTGGGTACAGAACGCATAAAGCGTGGGTACAGAACGCATAAAGCGTGGGTACAGAAATAACCAATGTATGGACTCAAGAGGTGGCTCGTACGGATTCCAGAGGTGGCTCCACCATGTGTAGCACTTCGTTCCGCACAGCACTTTGTTCCATACCAGAAAATATCAGAATGACCTAATGGTCCAGAATTAACAGAACGGCCTAGCGGCCCAGAAATATCAGAACGGCCTAGCGCCCAGAAATATCTATGTATGGACTCAAGAGTGGCTCGTACGGATTCCAGAGGTGGCTCCCACCAAAGTGTAGCACTTCGTTCCGTACAGCACTTTGCTCCATACTAGATAACATCAGAGAGATTAACTTCAGAATCATACAGAACATACATAATAAATATATTCTTTCCTTTATTACATGATTAACATAAATAATATCAGTTTAACAGAACGTTGCTGATAGTTATTAGTAAACAGTAAACACATTTTTCAGATCGAACACTTTCAGAAATACGTATACACCATAGTTTCATACCATAAATCATAGATCTCAGGACAAACCACAAAGCAGAATAACTTCAGATATCATCAGAACTGATTAGTCCCAAGTTAGACAGAGGCATACAGATTCTTTTAATCATTTACATGAGTTAACGTAATTAGTTTACGTTTCACAAAATACTAATGGTAACCATTAGCAATACATATAACGTATCTCACATTTGCGCATGTGCCATCACAATACTATTCGTAGGGACAAAATAATTACCTCATAACAGTCTTAAATCATCATTGACAAAACGGAATGATTCGCAACGCCCAAGCATCATTATTCTATTTAATTATCGCACTTCCTTAAGATTAATTTATGGATAACAAAACATACATTAAATCAAACAGAAGTCAATAGCAAGTTCCCAGTAAACGGGGTTTACTTCCATGGGTACAATTCTTATGCGGAATCACCGATAATTTATAAGTTATGGTACATTACTGATAAACGATAAACGTAGCCGGAATACAGAATGGTTCCAGAGTCATTTTGTTGAGTGCTACTTCTTTCAATGCCCACTTTGATTCCCAACCAACACACATGTTGACATATTTACTCAGAGAGAAGAAAATGTCAGTAACAATAATAATTAACAATAAATAACGTACGGTTGAGGTACTATTACTCACACAGTGTTTAGATGATAGGCCCGTCCCTGTAGCTAACCCTACACAATTCAATTCAACAACATTAACACAACCCAACATAATTATCACCATCCAATATAATCCATACTATTTAACATTATTCCACTCAATGCTACCAAGTATAATTTCACATAATTCCAATTAAATTGCTAAGGCTCAATTTACATCATCCACATCATCAACAAACCTTTCCCCCCATCTCCTTCCTCACTAAGACATGATTCACAATGCTTAAAACAAAGTTCATTCGCAAATTTAAACATAATTTCCAAGCATCACCAAATTCCAATTAAACTTGCATATACATAATTCAATACCTCAATTTCATTAATCTACTTTCAATTTGGGTCAAATCTTTGGTTATCATCCTTAAGCAACTTAGGGTTTCAAGAAAAATATTGAGATTTCAAGAAATAATCAAACCTATTAACCCAACACTTTTATTCCAATTTTTCCATTGATTAACATCTAGGACTCATAATCCATCACTTAAACCCATCAATTTCAAGTAGTCAAACCCTTACCTCAATAATCAAGCAAAGAGATGAGCTTGAGAAGAAGCCTCCACAAATCCAAGTTCTAATCGGTTAAAAACATTGATCCTCCTTAGTTCTCCATCCTACATGCCAAAAACCATGGTGGATTGTTGATCAAAGTAGAGGAAATCAAGGATTTGGGGCTAGGGTTTCGGACTTAGGCAAAGAGGGAGGAAGAGGAAAGAAGAAAATATAAGAAATGATCCAAAAATCTCGTTCTTAAAGCTGCTGTCCCGTAATTCCCGCTCGAGCGGACTGATTCCCGCTCGAGCGGACCTGCCCTCAGCACAGATTTCGAAACTTTGAACAGGCATAACTCTTCCATCCGGACTCCGTTTTAGGTCGTTCTTGTGTCCAAATTGAAGCCCCGGAAATAAGCTTTCCAATGGTTCTAACCTCACATCCAAATTCAAAGTGTGGAAAAAGAAAAGGGCAAAAGAGTGACGGCTGATCGTAAGGCAACTATCCGAATTAAATTCTTTGGTCCAATCTTACTTTACCATCATTTTACCACCTCAACCAATACCCCAAAATAAGATAAGAACATTCCAAATACATTAATAAAATATCAAAAACGAGCCCACGTGCCTCAGAAGTACAACTCAACCTAGAGGCCCGCTCGAGCGCCCAACCCTGCGCTCGAGCGTGCAGACTAACAAAGCCGTCCGCTCGAGCGTAAACTCCCCCGCTCGAGCGGAGAATTACAACTCCCAGAATATCAGGCCGTCTGCAGAATTGCTGAAAACCCCAAAAGTCCGCTCGAGCGTTGACTCCTCCGCTCGAGCGGAGGGAAAATTCTGGGTCGTCACATCCTTCCCTCCTTAAAAATTTCGTCCTCGAAATTGAAGAAAACCAAATAGAAGATAGTTCATATATAAACGGAAACATATTGTGTAATGTTCCAACATACACATATCAGAAATCCAACGACAAGGAGTCATTAATAATCCCAAAGTCCATAACAACTTCTCATTCCAATTTATTGACCCAAAGATCATACCTTCCAAATACTGTTTCAACTTAAGGACATTCAGAAATGGGTTTATTCGAGTATTTGACCACATGTGACTCATAGGCTGTCATACCTAGTTCAACCTCTTTAGGTTCACAAACAAGTTCTAAATTAATGACTTTGTGGCTCTTGCTCACAATCAGATTTAGACTTATCAGACCAAATCAGATTTCTAACAAACTCCAAATAACAACTCAACCCCCATATCAAGGAATTACATGCGCAATTACACTTAACACGTTGTTCAGAGACAGTACTCAGAAACTTATCAGACCTTGCAAAATGTCAGATAATGAAATAATTCCCAATAGTATTAAACTAATGCAACCTTTGACAGAATATTCTCCAAGCCGACTTACAACAGATAAGACAGAATAGTTCGAAGCTCAACATAGAGCCTTCATCAATTATCAATTGAAGGACTTGTTCACACATAGTAAAATATTTCTTTCCGGAAACTTGTCATATCATAAACTCGTCGGAAGTTCGTAACATTTTTGTCACTTCAGAAAATACTTATCATATTGAACATTTCGTAACCCGTAATATGGATTTCCTTAAACACTGAATAGCATAGTTATAGTTAAAATCATTCATGTCAATCAATTCATCAGTCACAGCAATATCAAAACTAACATCATATACTTGGATTGAAGCATAAAGTACAAAATTGTAGAAGCATATGATTGCCTACATTCTGTAATTATTTCCATTACAGTCACAGATCCAGTTTCCTTAGCAGAGTGACCTTAAGCCTAACATGTACCGAGCAGCCATAAATCGTTAGATACAAAACAACCATAAGCCCAGAAAGATATATACATAGGTAACTGTAGAACTCAAGAAGTTAATCCAATACTATTGTATTTTCAGAACGGCCTTAGGCCCGGAAATAACAGAACGACCCTTGGCCTAGAAATACCGAATGGCTCTCGGCCAGAACATTACAGAATAAGTTACTAGATACATACGGACTTGTATCACAGGAAAGATTTCTCAATCTCAAATTCTTAATACTCCGAGGCAGGATTCTAATTCTTGCAGTAACTTATTAAATTACCATTCATTTAGATGTGATATGCAATTCGCTAACGATTCTTTCTTGTTTTGCGAGTGCTACAAGGACCGACACATATCATAAGCGGGGTTCCGCATGTCATTTGACTGTTACTTATAAGAAGTCTCAATTATAGATTACAGGTTACACATAAACAGAACAGATTACAATTTACGAATCAATTTCCCAAACATAGCTCACATTGCACAACAGTGTATTCACAGAACATGAGATCCAATAGTGAATTTGATATTGGTTTACTTTCAGAACGGCTTTTGGTCTAGTATTACAATTATTACAGAACGGCCTATTGGCCCAAAATAATCAGAACGACCTTTCGGTCCAGAACAGCCTTTCGGCCCAGAACAGCCTTTCGGCCTACTGAAATCATCAACCAGAAGCAAATTCACAATTTTAACAGGATCACTATATGCAGAATTCCTTCTTATGACCGGTCATACTTAACACAACCTCAATTATTACATTTTATCAAAATATTCCAATACAGTAGCTTCTCAGAATTACTGATCTAATCATTGTTACAGCAAGGGAGACATAACAGGCCATAAGGTAACAGACATATAACATTTCCTTTAATCTTAGCTATATCCGATACTTAAAATGTAAGCAATGTAACCAGCACATTATATTGCCATCATTTCCCCACAGATAATGATCTACCGATAACACACATTGTATCTAACAATTTATATATAAACTGACTTACCGATCAGTTCAAATCCTTACCACGTTTCCGTAGTGCAATACTCACGTTGCATGTCTTGCATTCTTCACCGGCCTATATAAGATAAACAAAGGCAATAAAAGGACATACAACAGATACAGATTGTAGCCATCAGAGTTAACAACAGACAGTTAACGTTGCCATCATTCTTTTCTTTTCATGTACCGATAGAACATCATGCATGATGCCTAAATCTTTCTAGACATCCTAAAGCTCAATGGATTCGTGTGTGAGATGGCAACTCGTGCTCTGATACCACCTGTCACGCCCCAAACCCGCCCCTAAAAGTTTGGGCATGACCCATTCGAAAATGGACACTAAACCTGTTATATATATATATCATACGGGGCCTGAACGGAAGCATTCAAGAATATAAAATACATAGAATAACATCCATTGAGCTATTCCTAACATGCCAGGATCCCAACATCACACTGAGTAAATATTATACAGAAAGTTTACACACATATGCCTTGACTCAACCCCACAAATAATAAAAATATTAATGAAGGAGGAATTATATACAATCAACCATAAATAGACGTCCAAAGCATAAATCAAAACTCCTCAAAACTTTACAAAATACTTTACAAAATGCACGGCTTCAGGTGGTGCCTGGACGCATCAAAGGTGACAAGAGAGACACAAGCCTTAAAGGTTAGGACTGAACTCCCGGATGGTTACCTACAGAAATAGACAGACAAAATACAGAATGAGCGAACTCAGTGAATAATAGTACATAAACAATGTAATAATTAACCTGAATAATCAAACATATAACTGCATATATATATGATTAACTACATTCCATAATTATTTCCAAAAGACATGGGTCCAACTTCCGTAACAGAATAGCTTTAAGCTCAGTATATACAGAATTGCCATAAGCCTACAGATGCAGAACGACCATAGGTCCAGAGTATCAGAAGTAACAGAAATAACAGAGCTAACAGAACTAACAGAAATAACAGAAATAACAGAACGGCCATCGGCCCAGAACATAACGGTAATAACAGAACGCATAAGCGTGGTAACAGAACGCATAAGCGTGGGTAACAGAATGCATAAAGCGTGGATACAGAACGCATAAAGCGTGGGTACAGAGGGTACAGAACGCATAAAGCGTGGGTAACAGAACGCATAAAGCGTGGGTACAGAACGCATAAAGCGTGGGTACAGAAATAACCAATGTATGGACTCAAGAGGTGGCTCGTACGGATTCCAGAGGTGGCTCCCACCAATGTGTAGCACTTCGTTCCGCACAGCACTTTGTTCCATACCAGAAAATATCAGAATGACCTAACGGTCCAGAATTAACAAAACGGCCTAGCGGCCCAGAAATATCAGAACGGCCTAGCGGCCCAGAAATATCTATGTATGGACTCAAGAGGTGGCTCGTACGGATTCCAGAGGTGGCTTCCACCAAAGTGTAGCACTTCATTCCGTACAGCACTTTGCTCCATACTAGATAACATCAGAGAGATTAACTTCAGAATCATACAGAACATACATATATAAATATATTCTTTCCTTTATTTACATGAATTAACATAAATAATATCAGTTTAACAGAACGTTGCTGATAGTTATTAGTAAACAGTAAACACATTTTTCAGATCGAACACTTTCAGAAATACGTATACACCATAGTTTCATACCATAAATCAATAGATCTCAGGACAAACCACAAAGCAGAATAACTTCAGATATCATCAGAACTGATTAGTCCCAAGTTAGACAGAGGCATACAGATTCTTTTAATCATTTACATGAGTTAACGTAATTAGTTTACGTTTCACAAAATACTAATGGTAACCATTAGCAATACATATAACGTATCTCACATTTGCGCATGTGCCATCACAATACTATTCGTAGGGACAAAATAATTACCTCATAACAGTCTTAAATCATCATTGACAAAACGGAATGATTCGCAACGCCCAAGCATCATTATTCTATTTAATTATCGCACTTCCTTAAGATTAATTTATGGATAACAAAACATACATTAAATCAAACAGAAGTCAATAGCAAGTTCCCAGTAAACGGGGTTTACTTCCATGGGTACAATTCTTATGCGGAATCACCGATAATTTATAAGTTATGGTACATTACTGATAAACGATAAACGTAGCCGGAATACAGAATGGTTCCGAGTCATTTTGTTGAGTGCTACTTCTTTCAATGCCCACTTTGATTCCCAACCAACACACATGTTGACATATTTACTCAGAGAGAAGAAAATGTCAGTAACAATAATAATTAACAATAAATAACGTACGGTTGAGGTACTATTACTCACAGTGTTTAGATGATAGGCCCGTCCCTGTAGCTAACCCTACACAATTCAATTCAACAACATTAACACAACCCAACATAATTATCACCATCCAATATAATCCATACTATTTAACATTATTCCACTCAATGCTACCAAGTATAATTTCACATAATTCCAATTAAATTGCTAAGGCTCAATTTACATCATCCATATCATCAACAAACCTTTCCCCCCAATCTCCTTCCTCACTAAGACATGATTCACAATGCTTAAAACAAAGTTCATTCGCAAATTTAAACATAATTTCCAAGCATCACCAAATTCCAATTAAACTTGCATATACATAATTCAATACCTCAATTTCATTAATCTACTTTCAATTTGGGTCAAATCTTTGGTTATCATCCTTAAGCAACTTAGGGTTTCAAGAAAAATATTGAGATTTCAAGAAATAATCAAACCTATTAACCCAACACTTTTATTCCAATTTTTCCATTGATTAACATCTAGGACTCATAATCCATCACTTAAACCCATCAATTTCAAGTAGTCAAACCCTTACCTCAATAATCAAGCAAAGAGATGAGCTTGAGAAGAAGCCTCCACAAATCCGAGTTCTAATCGGTTAAAAACATTGATCCTCCTTAGTTCTCCATCCTACATGCCAAAAACCATGGTGGATTGTTGATCAAAGTAGAGGAAATCAAGGATTTGGGGCTAGGGTTTCGGACTTAGGCAAAGAGGGAGGAAGAGGAAAGAAGAAAATAGAAGAAATGATCCAAAAATCTCGTTCTTAAAGCTGCTGTCCCGTAATTCCCGCTCGAGCGGACTGATTCCCGCTCGAGCGGACCTGCCCTCAGCACAGATTTCGAAACTTTGAACAGGCATAACTCTTTCATCCGGACTCCGTTTTAGGTCGTTCTTGTGTCCAAATTGAAGCCCCGGAAATAAGCTTTCCAATGGTTCTAACCTCACATCCAAATTCAAAGTGTGGAAAAAGAAAAGGGCAAAAGAGTGACGGCTGATCGTAAGGCAACTATCCGAATTAAATTCTTTGGTCCAATCTCACTTTACCATCATTTTACCACCTCAACCAATACCCCAAAATAAGATAAGAACATTCCAAATACATTAATAAAATATCAGAAACGAGCCCACGTGCCTTAGAAGTACAACTCAACCTAGAGGCCCGCTCGAGCGCCCAACCCTGCGCTCGAGCGTGCAGACTAACAAAGCCGTCCGCTCGAGCATAAACTACCCCGCTCGAGCGGAGAATTACAACTCCCAGAATATCAGGTCGTCTGCAGAATTGCTGAAAACCCCAAAAGTCCGCTCGAGCGTTGACTCCTCCGCTCGAGCAGAGGGAAAATTCTGGGTCGTCACATAATTGGTATAAGAACACATAACGTTTTCAAAAACGGATATCATGGTTAGTAGAGGCCGGTCTTCGGACCGGGCGAAAGGGGGTGCTCATAGCTGACCTTCCCCAATCGTACCCAAGCTCCCGAGCCAAGACAACTTTGGTTATGACGGACACGTGGCCTTCGGCACCGAGTCAGGGTTTCCTAAATTTCCCATTTTAAAATATTTAGGTGGCGACTCTACATCTGGCAAAGCAGTCCATGTTTGGCACTTCTTTTCAAAATATGTTTTTCTCAAAACGATTTGCCAGAGTTGGACTCTTTGGTTCATGATTTAGAACCGACGCTAATCGAGTCCGAACTGTAACCCCGTTGAGGTCCCCTCGCGGGCATGTTACAGTTTCTGGCGACTCTGCTGGGGATTTTAGAGAGCTTGACTCGAACTCGTGATATCCCATTTTGATTTCATTTATGTGTCTCTTTGCATTGCATGTGCATTGGTGCACCTAGGACACCGTGTTTGCCATCTGCCATTCCTGAACGGTTTGCCGGAGGCTTGTCTTGTCAAGGCATGACCATAAGGCTGACCGGTTATGGGCTCTGACAGCATGGGAACACAAACCCCGGTTTTACCGGGGCACCCTTTTGACTATTCGACCTAGTGCATATCGGAATCCATAGTGACCATTCCAAACTAGGACAGGTTGCTTACCCGATCATAGGTTGTTTGAAACCGCTGCGTGCGTAGTGAAACCCTAGCTCCTGACAAAATAGGACAGGGAAACCCTACCCCAACATAGGGGTGTATTGGCTCTCTCTTACCTGCTATGTGCTTTTTAGAGTATATCTCTGCAGGGAATGCATATATCAGTTTGCAAGTTTGAGCATCAGGCCCGAGGGCGCTAGTATCAGTGTTGTTGAGAATCAGTTATATCTGCGGGTATCAGTTCAGTTCTGAACAGTGATTCTGGGGAACAATGATCAGTAGTAGAGTGCAGTTGTTCGGCTACACCCGTGTTTGATCTGTTTGGGGCTGAAATACTACTTGTTTTTCCGTTTCAGTTCAGAGATTCAGAGAATTGATCCAGAACAGCTAGTGTCTTCTCCTTGCTGAGGCAGGACTTAGCATGACGCAGAATTCAGAAGAGATCGTGGTCATGACGGCCGCGTTGGATCAAGGAATCACCCTACACAGTGAGACTACTGTTGATATGCCGCATCCACCCAAATCGCCGGCTGCGCACCCAGTTTGGGCCCCTCAGTTATATCAGGCTCGCGAGCCTACTACATTTGAACTAATGGGAATGATAGGTGATCTTCAAAGATCCGTGGCAGATCTCGCCTATGGAATGTCAGCCTCACCGCCGGCCGCACCGTATGCCGGGAGCTTTGTACCCCAGGAGCCCCCGCTGTTGGGCCGAATTGTTATTGAACTTAGTCAACCGGAGATGGCCTCCAGTTATAACAATGACATGTCAACACCAACTCAAATTCTAGATCAGGCTGAGGCCAGAGGTAAAGACAAAATGAAGACAGATGCCGACCCTATCGAACAACTGCTGTGGGCAGTAGAGGCTGTGAAAGCCAGGGGGATGAACAAGCAACAGATATCTGCAGTTGTGACAAAAGCTGTGGAAGACGCTTTCCCCACTCCGCCTGAGGGCAGTTCCAGTCAATCAGAGAACCGGGATAGGCCCCGTCATGCCAAAACAGTTCTTCCCACTCCCAACCCTGCATCCGGGAAGGATCAGAAATCCAAGGCCGCACCCGCCGATCCGTTCGCTAGTGCATCTAGCAAGAGTGCTCAGGCTCCAAAGTACCTGCCCCGAGGGCGCAGGGTCTTCCATCCTCTTTACATGCCTTTGTCTAGGGCACTTTTGATTTTGGCCAAAAAGGGGCATCTTACACCTCTTGAGCCCCGACCCCTCCCGAAGAATCTCCCTGCTACGCATGATCCTGCTCAGTACTGTGCGTACCACCAGCAGACAGGCCACGCTACCGACAATTGTTTCCGCCTCCGGCATGAGGTGCAAGATTTGATTGACAACGAGGTTATCCTCCCCCCCACCTCAGCAAAGTCCGTCACCACCCAGTTGTTGGATTTTGAGGACACAGATACTGCGAGTATGTAATCAGAAGGTGAACCGCCTGCGGGCAGTGCCTGGTGCGTTTTTGGATGTGGCGTTTGGCACGCATTTTTGGGCATCTGTTAATGTTAGTCTTGTAAATTCTGACTTGGGTGTCGAATCAGTCTTTTGTTTTGTTTTGAGTCTGTCTCATTGTCTTGAGTCAGTCCTTTTGCTTATGGGTCTGTCTTTTTGTAATGAGTCAGTCCCTCTTGTATAGTATACCAGGTGATTTCGGGGTTGTTGCCTCAAATACTGTTTTGTCTTGTAATTAGTTGTTTTTACTTTTTGAGTCTGTTGCTGCCGAGGAGCCAGTTATACCAACAAATCTGAATGAAACAGCCGTGGCTATCACGTTCCGTACTTGTTGCTATTTGAGTCAGCCGTGCCAGAGGATGTGAATGGAACGACAATACATACCACCTACTCTCTTGTGCCTTAAACATCGTTGTAATGACCTAAGTTTTTCGTAAAAACCCTTTTTGAGCACTGCGGTGATAAAAACGAAGATGAGTGAATTCCTCGGGTTTTGCAAAATTTTGATCATTTTGAGGGAAAGAGAGGCACGCTAAGCTTTTAATGAATGAAATCATGCTTGTCGGCGTGAGTACTGAGAAGGGTCCTGGTTCGATCCGGACTGGTTCCACACTATCTTCTGTGCGAACGATTTGTCGCTTTCTTAAAAACTTTCAAAAACAAAATGTTTCGCGCAGTCTTGCGAAGACTTGTGTGGAATCGTTCTTGAGATTGTGCAGCCCAGGATCGCTCTCAGCCTCGAGATTCAATTTATCTGTTGCAAACTGGAATCCGTTCAAAACGTTCAACAGTGCCATGAAACGCCTGCGTGGCCCATTTCGAGGTAGCCCTCGAGCAAGAGGCGTCAAGGTCAGATCAAGGAGATCAGATCCCACCCGGCAAGGCTCGTAAAGCAACCGTGATGGATTTTTCTGCAAATCAACACAGCAGTCATTCTCCTGGACACAGAAAGGCTTCAGTCTCAAAACCATTTGGCATGGGCTTGCTACACTTTTACCCTTTGAGAGGCTCACTGGACCGAAAACCCAGAAGGGCGGCCCAGGCAAAAGTTAGAGCAAAAAAAAAAAAAGGAAATCAAAAAGAAATAAAAGAAAGAAGCAAAAAGAGAGAAAAGAACAAAAGAAATAAAGAAAAAGAAAGAAGAGAAGAAAAGAGAAAGAAGATGAAAAACATAGCTCGCAAGGTCGAAAACCCGCATTGGGCACCTTGGCAAAAGTTGGAGCCTAAACAGTGAAGGTTAAAATACCCGAGTGTACCTTAACCAGAACTACGTAAGGCTTGATTCCCATGTTTGGGATACGTAGGCAACTTCATCCTGAAGTCCAGCCCCCAACGCTTCCATAGCGTCTCAGTCCATGTCATGGTTTTGATCACTTTTGCCTCCTCTGAATCCAACGTCTCGATTGCAGCAACCGGGAACTACGTGATTAACTTCCTTTTGAAGTCCAAACCACCAACACCTTCCAGGTGACTGTGTCCATATATTGATTCAAACCGTCTACGTCTCCTCCGCGTCTGAGGGTCCGATCGTCGTCAACAAGGACTGGCTTACAATGTGCCGCGGCATCATCCAAACAAAGGGCAACTTTCCGTTGCCATACAGTGCCATAAGTTGCCCTGAGTTACTGTCCAAACCAGGGGCAACTTTCCGTTGCCTTATCCCCCTTTAAGCCAGGGGTAATTTCCCATTGCCTCCGATCCGAGGTTGCATATCTCGAGGGTAAGTTCCGCGCTCGTTGAGCGTTGACTGTTTGCGAAAATAGTTTTTGAAAATTTTTACTGAAGTTGACTATTTTCCCGAAAACTATTTCATTTTTCAAAATTGGACCATGTTTGGACCCAAAAGGAGAATTTTCAGTGCTCACAGCCTGATTCGCATGATTTTCAAAAAAATCGAACAAGTATGTTATCCAACTCTCATTTTGATCAAAACTGTTTCAGAAAACAAAAAATGGTCAAAATGACGAACTAGGGGCACAGTTGAGTCAGGTCTTCTGTCTTTCTCGCCGTTAACATATTTCCCAGAAGGGCGCTCTATCCACCGGAAGAAATAGCCGTGAGCTAACAGTGTTGGACGTGAACCTGTGACTTTCTATTCATCCATCAATCACCCTGGGGAGGGATGAAAAATGAGGGATTAAAGAATAGAGAGGAGTAAGTTGAGAGAAAAGTAAGAAGAGGGTTTTGAGAAAAAAAAAACCGAGCCTGAGGGCCGAGTGATGTGAGTATCACAAATCAGAAAGGGTGGGAAATAATACCCGGAGGAATTGGCTCCTCAAGATTTGAGGTCTTTTTGTACACATGTCCGTTGCGTCGTGTCTTTTGATTTGTCAGTCTCGATTTTGGGCTTTGAGTCTTTTCCGAGTGTGTTTCGTTGTGTTTAGGTCGCGTACCTTTCGTTTCTTAGTCTGAGTCTGTCTCGCTGTGTTCTGTGGTAGGCTCGATACCCTGGTTGAAAACCCTTCTTTATTTCAAAAGTCGTTGTTTGTGCTCAGAATGCTGTGCCATTCTCTACATTCAAGCGAAGCAAAAGAAGAAAAGGGAAAATTTGGGACATCCGAGTGTGTTTCAACTGCGACCGTGTCAGCTTTTGTGGTTCGTCTTGTCAGATTGGGGCTGTTTGTTCAGGGTTTGCTGTGTGCAGAATGAACCGAATGCTGTGTTATGAGCTGTATGCAGATCAATCCCCAGTGGAGTATGGGCTGTATTATGCAGTTTGAGTAGTAGTTTGTATGAGTTGTTTGCTGTTAGTTGGTTGGTTATCCGATTACCATGGTGCAAGTCCTCAATTTACAAGTGTTCATTGTTCAGACAACAGATCAATATCATTTACATTTGAGGTGTAATATGATGCAATACAGTGCAAGGTATGAAATATACACAAATGTAAACACTCTTTTAGACAAAAGTTTGTTTCATTTCATATCATCTTTTCAAGTACATAAGTTTTGGGAAACAAAATCTGCCTGCGGCAGTACAAGGTGTCCTAACCACTACCAAAAGGGGAAAGTGCAAAAAGGAAGAAAAACAGCAAAGTCTGTATCAAATGTCAAAAATGCCTCCGGGGCCATCAATCTGTCCTGGTCCTCTTCCTGGACGAGGGTCCAGGAGCGTCATCAACAGGGGCACCACTAGGGGCATCACCGTCTGAGCTCGAGTCCGAGCCATCATCGGTCTCCTCCGCCTCTGTCTCTGCCTCAGACTCATCATCCGGAACCGGAGCCCGCGAGCTGCTCCCGACATGAGTGCGCCCCCCTCTGGTGCGGGGATATGCTCTGCCATCCCGAGTAGAAATGGGAGGTCCAGCCGGTGCGCCGCCCACCGGAGGAATCTGGAAAGGAGGCTGAAAAAGCATGAAAGGCAAACGCATCAGAATACTGTGAGCAGTAAATCAGTACAGAATACAGTGTATGAGTACAATGTGTGAATGCCGTGAGCAGTAAATCAGTGCAGAATGCAGTGTATGAGTACAGTGTGTGAATGCCGTGAGCAGTTTATCAATACAGCATGCAGTGTATGAGTACAGTCTGTGAATACTGAGAGCAGTTTACCAGTGCAGAATACAGTATATGAGTACAGTGTGTGAATGCCGTGAGCAGTGAATCAGTACAGAGTACAGTGTATGTATGCCGTGAGCAGTGTATTAGTACAGAATGCAATGCGTGAGTACAGTGTATCAGATGCCGTGAGCAGTTTATCAGATGTCGTGGTGTGCACCAGATTATGTAAAGCAGTTGGTGTATGGTTTGAGGCTGTGGTCAGAAAGAACATACCGAAATGCTGTAAAGGGCTAGGAGGTCGAATGTCCGCTGGAGCATCCCCATCATGGAGGCATTCATCTCCAATGACTGCCGGGTGTACTCAGAAGACGCCTGCAAAAGTATCAGATGAAACAGTATTCTGTGGAATACCAAATAAACTGAAATGAAATAACAGTGCAAGATGAAGAATGAAGTAATACATACCGGAGGCAAGTCGGGGACACCAACAAACTCATGATCAGCCGGCGGAGGGGCGAATGGGATCTGATAGGTCGCCCCACCCTGTCCTCGGAAAGTCAATGCAGCGGGCAGAGCAGGCCAACCGGTCCCACGCCCTCGCTGAACTCCGCCCCTGCCACGGACTCGAGCCCCCCTCGGCGCTCCCCCTCCAGCCCCCGCTCCTACTCCAGCCGCTGGCGCCGCTGCTCTCTCTCTCTCAACCCGGCGACCGCCGCTCAGAGGTCGCATGAGGAAGGTCCGGACGTACTCCGAGTAATCGCCCTCGCCTCTGAAGTCGTCTGCCTCCCAGCCAATGGTGTAGTCCGCCACTGCTCGGCAGTAAATCGCTCGGTATCCCTCATATGCTCAGGAGGGTGCACCGAGACTATCTGCTCAGGCAAGCCCAGGGTCTGGCGCAGGAAACGCTCGCCCAGGTACCAAGCCCAACAGACCGGGCCCTCCAGCAGAATCCGGTAACGCGAGGTTTCATCGGCACCGGCAAACCGATCCCTCATCATCACTGGCAATGGAGCCCACGGCCGCCAGGTGATCTGATATAAAATACAGTTTGTTATCTACTGATATTGCAAATATACAGTGGAAAGGCGAAACCTAAATGAACTGCAAGTAAAACATACCTCGGCAGGGGTGATGGTGTCGAAGTAGCGGCGGAAGAAGCTGAATGTCTCTCGAGGCCTCCGGGTGCATCTCCCGTCAAAGCGACGCGAAAAAGGGACAACCAGAGGGGTCTCTGCCTCGGGTACAGGAGCGAGCCTAGGAAAGTAGGCATAAACCCACAACTGCAAGATAAATACCAGTGCATTTATCAAATAAAGCAGCATACAGAATAAAAGGCAGAAATTGCAGAGCCGTGTGTTGTGAAGTGTAAAGCAGAGTATCTGTGTACAGTGTGAGCAGTGTACAGTCAGTGTAAAGCAGAGTATGTGTGTGCCGTGTTTACAGTATACAGCAAGTATAAAGCAGACTACAGTGTGCAGTGTGTAAAGTACTGAACTGAAATGAAAGACAGAAAAAGAAATGTACCTCCCAAGCACGCCAGTAACCCCCGAGCAACTATCCGCTGCCGCGGGAAGCTGAGCTCATATACCCATAAAGAGTGGCTAAAGCGGCGCCACCCCAGTCATAATGCAAAATGTCCCTCACATCCACCAGTGCGCTGAGAAGGCAAAGAGGCACTGTGTTCGCCCGGTCGGCGAAGATGGTCGTCCCGAATAGGAACATGAGGAAGCCGCGTGCATATCTCTCCACGGCCTCTGGGGTCATCGGGGCTGCATCAACGAGGAGGGGCTGGACCCTGAACTGCACCTCAAACCAAGAGTACCGGACGAAGCCGGGACGCGCGAGAGGCGGTGCCGCGCCAAGCAAGTAGACCTGAGTCGCGGTCCACTCATCCATATCAATGTCAAAGGGGATCGGATCACCCCCTACCCCGATGCCTGTGAGCATCGAGAAATCGTAAGGGGTCATCGTCATGTCCCCGGTCGCAGACAAGTGAAATGAATCGGTGGTATCCCACCACCTCTCCACCAGGGCGGCGAGGAGAGGTCTGCATGTCGTAAGCCTGGAGAGTCCTCTGCAGAAGGCGCCAAAGCCGGCCTGGTCCACAATATGGCGAACCGCGTCGGGAAGCTCGGCGTACCACACGCGAGCAACAGTGTTCCCATACCCGCGGATGGTATGGGAATCTCCCTGTTTTCAAACAAGTAGTTGCGAAGCAATATAAAATGTACAGTTTTGAAGAAACAGTCAAAATCAGTGCAAATGTAGCATGCGTGCAAGTTTATCAGATTCAAACAGATACCGGGCGCCGGTCTGCTTACAGTGAACTACAACGTGTGATGCGTCAGCATGTTTGAGTGGTTCAGTGCAAATTTGGCATGCATGCATATTATCAGATTCAAACAGGTACCGGGTGCCGGTGTGCTCACAGTGAACTACAACGTATGATGCGTCAGCGTGTTTGTGTGGCTCAGTGCAAATGTTGCATGCGTGCATGTTTTCAGATTCAAACAGGTATCGGGCGATGGTGTTTGCAGTGAAATACGGTGTGTGCCGTGGTTTGAGTGGTTCAAGGCTAGTGCAGTGTGTGCGCGTGTGAGTCTTAAACAAATAATCAGTTGCAAACGCGTTTGTAATCAATTACAATTTACTGTGTTTCAGTGTATCAGAACTAAGCAATTAAAGAATGCAATCAGCTATGGCAGTTGGCAGTTAAAAGATTCTACGTTGCAGAAAGTAAAACAGAGAAAGAGGGTTACCTCGGAAGCGCCGGAGGATAGGTGGGAAACAGGCTCGCGTAGCAGCAGCTCGGGGTCCAACGCCATGTCGAAGCTCCTGAACTGGCGCAGTCCGTCGGGTGGTAGAACGTGAATCGCCGGCCGGTAGGTCGCCAGGTCAAACGGGCGCTCGCTCAACGGGAGGAGCTCGACCTCGGGATCCATCTCGTGATCTGAGGGAGTCCCACCACGTGGAATGTCATCGGCCATATCGAGAATGATGAGAAAATGGTCGAGGGATGAAAATCGGGTCGGAATACGAAGAGTCAACCAGAAAAGTCAACCCCCGGGAGGGTGGAAAATGGCCGGAAAGGCCGGAATCTGAAAAGGCACGGAAATGAAGAGGAAATCGAGGGGAAGAAGTCCCAAAAAGGTGAAAATAGCAAAAGGAGCGTCGAAACGAAGTTTCAATCGGTCCAAAATGTTCGAAACGCGATGAGCTTCGCGAATCGAACGACGAAAAAGGCGCGAGAACGCAAAGAAATAAGGAAATGAGAAGAGAAAAAGGCTCTAGAGAGAGAGAGAGATGATTTTCGGCGGAGGAGAAATAAGAAAATAGGGTTTAGAAACCCTATTTTAAAACACCCGAAGCGAAAAGTCGAATCTGCCCCGACTCAGTAACTTTTTGCCGGTCGGCAACATTTTGTGCCGGCCGGCAGAATATTGTGCCGATGGAATTATTTTTCAGCCGATGGACAGCCGGTGGCCTCCTAGCCCGGCCGGTGATGTTCCCACAGCCTTGTTTAGGCAATATGAGTGGTTTTTGGTCTTCATAGCTCAAGAAAGTGCAAGAAAGTGTATCTCCGACGCTCAACCGGCCTCCGTTTTGACCTCAGACTATGTCTTCTGTGCGTGGCACTCAAATTCATGCAATGTTGTATCCTTTTGTATCCTTTTGTCTTTTACAAGATTCAAAAGTTGCCCCGTGTGCGTTGCACGCGTTCATCGCACTACTTTGGTGCATTACATAGCGCCGTCATGCGCCTCATAGTTGCATTGTTATGCACGTATTACACGCATTGTAACACGCACCCCTTGCATTGTCATGCACATCTCGTATGCCTTGACATTGCATTTTCAAATACATACGTCGCCTTGCGCATTGTTCACGTTGTTATACATTCCCTTGCCATGCGTCGTCATGCATTCCGAAACACGCGCGTTGTTACGCATTTGAGTCCATTTGCATTGGCTTGCATCTTATGAGGCATGCGTGTCTCATTTGTTACATTTTACACTCCATATGGCATGCGTGTCACACTTACATCATGTTACCTTTCGTGTGGCATGCATGTCACATTGGCCTCTTTCGCATAAGCACGTGTGCCTCATTTCCATTGGCATGCGTATCTCACTTGCCTCATGCATTCCCACACCGGTCTGGCGAGACCTTAAACACGCACGGTCTAGGAGACCTTAAATCCTTGGGAGGTGCAAGACCTTCATGCGCGTTATCCGAACGCACCGCGCTGTTTTGCGCACCTCATTGCATTTGGCATGCATTCTATCGCGCAATCCTACACATCGCACTGTCTTGTGCACCACACCCCAACTCATGCATTGCCCCACACCGGTCTGGCGAGACCTTAAACACGCACGGTATAGGAGACCTTAAATCCTTGGGAGGTGCAAGACCTTCATGCGCGTTATCCGAACGCACCGCGCTGTTTTGCGCACCTCATTGCATTTGGCATGCATTCTATCGCGCAATCCTACACATCGCACTGTCTTGTGCACCACACCTCAATTCATGCATTGCCCCTCGGGTCTGGTGAGACCTTAAGCACGCACGGTCTAGGAGACCTTAAATCCTTGGAGGGTGTGAAACCTTCACATGCATATGTCATGCATCATTTGTAAACATTGCATATGTCATGCATTTCAAAAAAAATCAAAAACAACAAAAAACACATGCATTGTCATGCATCATTGTAAATAATGCATATGTCATGCATCATTAATAATATTGCATATGTCATGCATTTCAAAAAAAATCAAAAACAACAAAAAAAACACATGCATATGTCACGCATCATTGTAGATATTGCATTGTCATGCATCATTGTCATGCATTCCACTATAAATAATGCATATGTCATGCATCATTGTAAATACTGCATATGTCATGCATTTCGTTGTAATATAGTGCATATGTCATGCATTTTTTTGTAAACATCCATCTATATTGCATTATAGTTTGCATGCACCCACTGCATTATCCACTCGCATTGTCGTGCATTCTTCACTTGCGTTGACGCGCATGTTTCGCTTCCACCCGCATTGTCGTACATTCTTCACTTGCGTTGACGCGCATGTTTCGCTTCCACCCGCATTGTCGTGCATTCTTCACTTGCGTCGATACGCATGTTTCGCCTTCACTTATCCATTGTAAATATCCATTCCATTGCATATTGTATATATTGCATTTTAGTTGCATGCATCCACTGCATCACTTCCGTCTATGGCTTGCACCTTTCCTTGCTGAGCTTGGTCTGGTATGTGCTCATACTTTTCACGTTGAGACATAGTTCTGCATGTGTACGCGCCTATTCCACGCTGGTATGTTGGTTTGAGGGTAGCGGCACCTTTTCTGTGTCGGACGTGGCTTGTACGTGTACATGCCTTTCCTAGGCAAAATACGGTTTGGCTGCACGCCATATCCATTGTAAATATTGCATTGTAGTGTAAGTTTTGCATCCGGCATTAGGATCATTATTCTTTCCTCAGCGGGTTGTCACCCCACTTATGTCATTCCACCCAATACTTGTTCTTGTGTCCGTCTACATCACTCATAGTTCAGACATCGTTCTATGGTAGACGGACTTGTTACTTCCATCAATCTATTTGACATATGTGTAGTTTCGAACCACTCATGATTGAATCATGATTCAATTGCTCTGCATTTAGTTTGCATAGTTTCAATTGCATTGCATTACCATTTGCATTGTTTACACTTAGTTTTGTATATATTGCATATCATTTGCATTCGTCATTGCATTGTCATGCATGTTGCTAACAATATCATTGTCCCTGTTAAGTTGTTTTCTTTACAGGTACGATATTGTATGTACGGTTCATTTGAGGCCGGTGTAACGGACGAGCCGCACAGGTATTGTATCCTCCGAGTGAGACGTATCGAGATTGCATAATTCTCTTACACCCTTTCTGCATTGTGTTAGATTGGCGTATGCTGGCTTATAACTGTCGCATGTGTGCTTCATTACAGCTTTCTTTGCATGATCATAAGTTATGCTCGGCTTCTTGCATTTTCATTTGCATTTTGCCCCTGCCTTCGGGCGCATACCTTGTTTGTCTTGCATGATTGTCCAAGTCTTCGGCCTTGTCAAAAATGGGTCGTCTCTGGGCTTTGGCATTCACTCCCGTCATTGTTATGACTTTCGAGTTCTGTCAAAGAGGGGCAACTGTAGACACCCCATTTTTGACCGTCCTCAAGACTTGGACGTCACCGTTTGAACACTCGGTGATTATCCATGTTTGTGTTCGTTTGGAGTTCCGGAGGTCTCGGCTACGCGCCCTGCCTCAGGATCTCCGAACTCGACCGTTTTGTGTCTGGTTTTGCACCAAACACTTGTGTTTTGCCTTGGAGGGGCAGGGAATGCCTCTTG
>JAPPVO010000338.1:0-24286 GCA_030407325.1 Camellia japonica
ATATCTCGACAGACAGTACAATCAAATTGCAATTACCTTGGCGATCAAAATTGGCAAATTTAACTTAAAGCCCAAATTTGGATTCTAAAATGTTTAATAAGGTGCCAAAACATGGAACACCTAAAATGGATGTTCCTAGACAAACTTATTACTAAAACAAAAGAATCGCCAAATTTGAATGATTAAATAATAGAATCTAATCAAAATCCAGCATGCATCAATAATGCCATGATCTAAAAACATTTTGGTTGATAATTTTAATGTCAAGACATTCTAATTAAATGTCTTATTAACTGTGAAGTGTTCATACATCTGTTTTATGGATAGTTCAGAGTAACCACAACTTCAACAATTTTTCTTTTTCCAAAATATTTTCCTTTGTGTTATTTTTGGAAAATATGTCTATGAAGAGGTTGTTTGTGTTTGGGTTGGTGTTGGTGGTTCTTGTGGCTAGTGATTTGTTGGATAATATTGAGTGTACAACACCAATTCCATCTCGTCCACTAATCGTAAGAGACATGTAAATTCACACGTCCGCTGGAGCTGGTGTGGTGTCGTTCCTCAACTAAGGTTTGCATTGACAAGTGCGAACATTCTTGCAGTGTTGATTAGGTGCAGCATAACTAGTCCTTTTCTTTTTATTTATTTATTTTTATTTTTTGAAAAAAGAGATTAAATTCTCATGAATGAAATGAGAAGAAATTTTCATCTTAATAGTAACCCCAAAACAGAAGATAAGGAGAAATGAAGTCTAATGAAGTTTAATACTCAATGGTTATTGATGAATTGATCATGAATATAAATGTGACAGAATTTTGCATTAAGTCATACAAGAAAAAACACCTTTGGCGACTAAAATTTTAGTCGCCAAAGGTCCTATTTTAGTCGCCAAATGTCGAAATTTGGCTTTTCCCGACTAAAAATTTTAGTCGCCCGTCTTGTCGTCAATAAATGGTCGCGGATGCCTTTGGCGACTAAAAAAACTGTTAGTCGCCAATATATATGTCTTCAGCGACGAAACAATTTGTCGCCAAATGCAATTCCATTTTTGGAAACTTTACATTTAGCGACTAAAATTTTAGTCGCCAATAGTGTTTTTTTTTTTTTTTTTTTTTTTCACTTTCCCCTACTAAACTTTTCGTCGCCAAAACGAAAACCATTCGGCGACTAAACTCTTTAGTTGCCAAAAGCATTTTTGAAAAAAAAAAATTTCCCTCTCTGCCTGAGTACCTTCCACGGTTCGAACCTTAGACCTCCAAGTTCCAAACCTTCACAGCACAGTCCCCCCCACTATGCCACTCACCCATCACGTGAATATAATTGCAACTTATATTATTTATATATTATTTTGACCGGTATTAATACAAAACTATATATATAAATATAATTATATATATTTAATATAATTTATGTAAAAAATAAATGATTTACTAAAAAAAAATTTAGGACACTTTTGGCGACTAAAATAAAATTTTAGTCGCCAATTTACTAATTTTCGGCTACTAATTATTTGTTTGTCACTAAAAAATGAAGTTCCGTGTACAAATAAAGCAGTTTTGGCGACTAAATCTGGTTTTAGTCGCCAAAAACATCCCCTTTTGGCTACTAAACTGAGTTTTAGTCGGCAATTGACAGTTTTTAGCTACTAATTTTTTTTTGTAGCCAAAAATCTGTACTTTCAGCGACAAAAATGTTTTTAGTCGGCAAAACACCTATAATTGGCGACTAAACTGTTTTTTAGTCGCCAAAACCATCACTTTTGGCTACTAAATTAATTTAGTCGCCAAAAACTGTGACTTTTGGTTACTAAACAAACTTTAGTCGCTAAAAACCCTATATTCGGCGACTAAACTGCCTTTTAGTCGCTAAAACCCTTATGTTCGGCGACTAAACTCTTTTAGTCTCTAAAACTGTTATGTTCGGCGACCAAAACTCTTTTAGTCGCCATTTCATGCACTTTCAGCGACGATTTTTTTTTTTTTGGTCGCCATTTGTGCTTTTTGTTGTAGTGAGTGGATAAACAAACATCCAAATTGCACCATTTTTTAAATAATTTATGCATCATCGAAATATTTTAATGAAGCATTTCATTTCTTATGTTATGATATGATGAGTTTAAATATGGTGAGTTCCATATTTAAATATCATTAGCACTTTATTTTTATGAAGGTGCAAATTTCCTGTGTATATGGTATAAAATCTTTCTGTGTGTTGGAATTCTATTAAAAAAAATTTCATCTATAATGTAATTATTTTTTCACTATTCTACTGATTTGTAATTTTTTCTAAAAAGTAAAATAAAGGTAGAGAAAAAAAATATTTCTTATTTTGATGTTTGGATTGTTCATTTTGTTGAACCCTTTTTGTGGATCATTTATGACAGAAGTGGTTCAACCATTAGGTCACTTAACTTGTTGTCTAAGGCTACTAAAAATAGTATAAAAAATTCTTAGTGTTGAAGGCTCTGATTCAATGGCCTAGTAAAATTAGGTATAATTTTAACATTTAGTCTAAAATTTCAAAAAACCTTAGACCACTACAAGAAAACACACCTTTGGCGACTAAATTTTTAGTCGCCAAAGGTCCATTTTTAGTCGCCAAAAGTCGCTGTTTAACCTTCCCCGACTAATTTTTTTGGTCGCCGGTTTTGTCGCCAATAAACGGTCGCAGAAGGTTTTGGCGACTAATCTGTCTTTTAGTCGGCAAAAGGCAGGTGTTTAGCGACTAAAGGTTTGGTCGCCAATACTCAATTCCATTTTTGGAAATTATACCTTTGGCGACTAAAATGTTAGTCGCCAATAGTTAAATTTTTTTTTATTAGTTATACAATTGCCACTCTTTTGGCGACCAAAGTATTTTGTCGCCAAAAGCATTTGTCAAAAAAAAAAAAAAAAAACCCACCGTGCTGCCTCAGGAGCTCCCAAGGGGTTTCGAACCTGCAACCTCCACCTTCCAAACCTTAACACAACACGCCAGCCCACTATGCCACTCAACCATCACATGAATATAATTCCAACTTATATTATTTATATATTACTTTCATAGTATTAATACAAAACTATATATTTAAATATAATTATATATATTGAATATAATTTATGTAAAAAATAAATGATTTACTAAAAAAAATTATAGGCCACTTTTGGCGACTAAAATAAAATTTTAGTCGCCAATTTACTAATTTTCGGCTACTAATTATTTGTTTGTCGCTAAAAAATGAAGTTCCGTCTACAATGAAGCAGTTTTGGCGACCAAATCTGGTTTTAGTCGCCAAAAACGTCCCCTTTTGGCTACTAAACAGAGTTTTAGTCGGCAATTGACAGTTTTTAGCTACTAAACTTTTTTTTGTAGCCAAAACTCTACACTTTCAGCGACAAAAATGCTGTTAGTCGGCAAAACACCTATAATCGGCGACTGAACAGTTTTTTATTCGCCAAAACCATCACTTTTGGCGACTAAATTATTTTAGTCGCCAAAAACTGACACTTTTGGCTACTAAACAAACTTTAGTCGCTAAAAATCCTATATTCCGCGACTAAACTGTCTTTTAGTTGCTAAAACCCTGATGTTCGGCAACTAAACTCTTTTAGTCGCTAAAACTCTTATGTTCGGCGACCATTTCCATTTTAGTCGCCATTTCATGCACTTTCAGCGACGAAATTTTATTTTTTTGTCGCTAAAACCGCTTTTTGTTGTAGTGGACCACTATTAATTTGTGAAAAATAAATCAAATTAATTTCATAATCAGATAATGTATTCACTTTGATTAATTTCAAAAATAAAAATGCTAGACCTTAAATATTTTGTCAAAAAACTTAAGTATTTAATAAATTTTTTGATAAAATATTTATTATCTCTAACACTGCTCTTCACAAAATAAAATTGAAGAGTTTAGTGTGATCAGGCAAGCACATGAAACTCAAATTTTGTAAACCCAAATAAATGACATAAAAGTTGTTGAATTTTGAATTTTTAACGCAGATTTATGACAATGGTTCAACTTCTAGTTGGGATAAGTGACCATTCAATTTGGGTTTGTGGCCCATTACAAGTCCCCTCTACGATAAGTATGCCTATTCATTTTTAAGGTTTCTATACATATGTTAGGGGTACTCGTGGTTTGGATTGGGTCGGGTGGTATTTCATCCGTTGTTTATCTAAAAGTAGATAGATTGAAAAAAAATTAATTTGCATTTGTTCGCTTAGTTGGCGAATGCAAATTGAGCAGATTAACAGATTGGAGGATGGATGCGATCGATTTAGCGGTTTAAACTTTATAAATTTTCAGCATTTTTTCAACGTATATTTCACTACTTTTTAGGCTTTATTAGCCCCAAATTTTGTTATTCTTCATTGTTTTTATAATTCAATGATCATAATCATATAATTTTATCATATTAATGTTGTAATGTTTTTTAAAATCATATTTATTGTTCATTTCACGTGGTTATCTTATCAAATCCTTATTTTTTTCATATTATCTAGAAATAGAGCCTAGAAAATGAATTGAAGTGGGAAGAGTGTAGGAGACAAATCGGACTTAAAAAAAGAAAAAACATCTAGCATTGTGAATTAAAAATTACAAAAAAAATATATATTATTTTAGTCACAAATATTTAATTAGAATCTTTCAAATATCAAAATAATTCCATTCACCTTACTCGAAGCTACTCATAAAAAGATACATTTGGCAGCCTAACTAACCCATAATGAAATAAAACAAATTAACTATATAAATAAAAAAAAAAGCAAAACAAAACAAAATGTTTTTCAGATTTTCTAATGTTTTGAGGTTTAATCTTTAATTTTACTTTTATTATTATTATTATTATTATTAATTCATGTGAAACTTCTCTATAAAAGGTTCACCTTGAACCCATCCCTAAAAGGTGAAATAAATGCTAAATACACGCAATTGCTTGCAAATCATATACATTATGTTATAGTTCTAGAAAATTATCAAGCCTAAAAAAGTAGGGGTAATTACATCTAGTGATGTCAGAAAAAGAAAAATACAAATTTATAAATAAAAAAAAAATTACAATTTTAATTATTAATATTTATAAAAAATTTCATTGATTTGCTAGTTCCCTAAAAAAATATTTGTCTATTCACAGGTTTCTGTGGGCCTTGTTTTGAAAAGTAGTAAAACTGCTGCAACTAAGCCAAGTCCATTGGGCCTAGATGGGAGGCGAAATAACAATTGTTTAAACAAAATAAGGGAATTCGATTGACACTCAAAAAATCAATTAGTAGGTTATATTTTGTTAGTATTTTCTATTAAATTATTTAAATTTATAATATACTCTTAATATATTTTGTATTTTTTTACAAATTATTTTTGAACAATATAATAGTTTTATTTTATGATACATCCAAATAATAATCTCAATATAAAATCAATTCAACAAAACTTTTCATCTGCTCTTCTCATCCATTCTCAACCACGTCTCAATTATTTTATCTTCTTTTCAGCCTTTTCATTGCTAATTATTGAAAAAGAAGCACATTGGGTCTATGTTGAAGAAGGAGAAGGATGAAACGAAGGTTGGTGGTTTGGTTTGGAAATGGGTGCACATGGTCACCTTGTTCGGCCATCCATGGCCGAACAAGATTATTTTGTTCGGATCTGGAAGTTTGAATAATATTGACATAAAATAGATTTTTACGTAAAAAAAAAAAAAATTTAAAAAAAAATCAAGAATTATACTTTGATATTTATGTGAATACTTACCTTCTCTTTGATAGGTTGCTTCAACAATAGTTTTGATTATTATTCTCATCCATTATTTGATTTTGTTTAAACTTTCTTCTATTTGCAAGTAATAACACAATACGAAACAATGATCATGGTGTGTTTTGGTAGGGTGCATTGGAATTTTGGAGTGAGAAAGAAAAATGAGAGAAAATAATTAAAACTCGGGAAAAAAGATGAAGAAACTTGAATATAAATAATACATATAAGTAATTGGGATGTACCATGAGAAAAAAAAATAAAAAATAAATGTTATTTTAAGATTTAATGTTTTGTCCTTATTAATAAATTTACATTAAGGTATAATAAGAACTAAAATTTTAAAGAATTATTTTCTTGGTGCAAATAGAATCACCCAACTAAATATCTTATGAAGATTGTTATTCAACCCAAAATATTAAAAAACAAAAAGGGAAGAAAACCTAAAATTGTTGATTGAACTGAAAAGTGGAAAAAAAAAAAAAAAAAACCGTTAAGGTTTCACACATTTTTTATTTTAAACCTTAATATTGTAATTTCGACAAATTAAACCCTGGAGTTCTATCTGTGTTTCAATGTGTCCCCTCCGTCCATCTCCATCTATGTAAGGTAACGGAGAATCGTTTTGGGATTTAAAGTGAAAAATACTGGGGTTTAAAGTGAAAAATGCGTACAACTTTAATTTTTTTTCCTTTTGTAATTAACCCTAATATTTTAAACCTTAATACTTTAATTTTGACAAATTAAACTCCGTAATTCCATTCGTGTTTCAATGTACCCTGTCCATCTCCGTCTGTGTAATGTAACGGAGAATCGTTTTGGGATTTAAAGTGAAAAATATTAAGGTTTAAAATGAAAAACGTGTGAAACTTTGAATTTTTATTTTATTTTTTGTAATTAACCCTAATATTTAATTCTTTTGTCCATATATATGTAACTCACATATCTTATTGTGGGTGGTTGGGAAGTTACTATTTTAATAGGATATTTTAGTTTTTGGCTATTTTAGTTAGCTAAAATTTTTGTGTTTGAGAAGATGATTGGATTTTTTTGTAGTTGTATGTAATATTTGTGAGAGAAAAAGTGAAATGATTATGGATTTGATGTGACATTTTGTTTTATTGACTATTTTATCATATTTTGTCTTTTTGTAAATTTTAGCCTAAAAAAGGCTAAAATTTCACTTCCCAAAGAGGGCCAATTGTATATATATATGTGTGCTTGTATATATGGTGTAATGTTTTTATTTAAATTTTGACTCTTCCGATGATTTTAACTTACATATCTAATCTAAGTTTTTTTTTATTAAATTCATGTCATTTTTAAATATATATATATATATATATATATATATATATATAATATGAGTTATTTTAAACTTGTTTCTTAAATTTAAATTATGTTTTAAAACTTTGTTCGCAAAACACCAATCAAAACTCGAAGTCATGTTTTTATAATATTAAAAAATTTCACAGGCCTAGAGTCCTGTTTTAAGAGGGGATTTAGTAATTGACTTTTTTTATTTTTAGTGATTTTAATGTAAAAAACAAAAATGTTAATTACCAAAAAAAAAAAAAACTCCAAGGTTTCACATATTTTTCATTTTAAACCATAGTATTTTTCACTTTAAACCACAAAACGTTTCTCCATTATCTTACACAAATGGAGATGGATCGGGAGGAGTATATTGAAACACGGATAGAACTGTAGGATTTAATTTGTCGAATTGAAATGCTGGATTTTAAAGTAAAAAAATGTGTGAAATGTTAAGGATTTTTTTTTTTTTTTTTGTAATTAACCCAAAAGAAAAAAAAAAAAAAGAGCTGATTGAAAGGGTAATGTTTTTATTTAATATGAAAATTATACAAATCTTATCAAAGATGATTAGACATTTTTGAATTTTATCATATTATTTTAAATTTAAAAAAAAAAATCATCAAGATTATGATTATAACTTCAAAAGAGTTGGATTTTTTTCAAATTCAAATTTGAGAGAACTTGAGTGATCCTTGAAACTCACCATGGATCTTATGATCCGATCTATTCATTTTATAGAGCTCTCTGTGTGTATCATTTATAAAGTCGATCCGATAATCACTGACAAGAATATTTTTTAAAAAAGATTATCCATCTTTGTAAATACAAATACAATAGAATGAAAGGGTAAATTACTAATAAATCTTAATAGTTGAACTTAATTTCTATTAAATCATATCAATCCGTTGTTAAAAGTTGGTCTTATCAAAATCGTCGCTAAAAATAACTTTTCGTGCCAATTTTTTGAATCTGTTGCTAAAAACAAACAATTAGTGACTTTTTTTTTTGTCTCAATTTATAAATATGTAGCTAAAAATTGACAATTATTGATATTTTTCCATGACAATTTTATAAATCTATCTTTAAAAATTGATAATTAACGATTTTTTTTTTGTGACGATCTACTAAATATGTCGCTAAAAATTGACAATTAATGACGTTTTTCTGTGATGAATTATTTAAACTGTCATTAAAAACTAACAATTAGTATTTTTTTAATTTTTATTTTTATAAAAATATAATTAATTATCACAAGACTTATTGGATGTAAGTCCACAGGGCTGGCCTTGAGTTATTATTAGAGACTTAAGGCGAATTTTTTTTTTTTTAAAATAAAAATAAAATTAGACCCTTCATATATCATTACCCCCCCCCCCAAAGGATAAAATAAAAAATATAAAAAAAAATAGTTCTATTGCTTTACGATTTAACAAAATTTAGATAACAAAAAAAATATATATATATATATAATAGTGTTAGAGAATTAGGGAGCCCACAAACACACAACAATACCAGCCCAATTCATCACGGAGAAACTCGATAGTCCATAAATATCATATCAAGGGTCAAAATACGTTATTTAGAACTCATACCCACTTAAAAGTTTAAGCCTATGAGTGGAGAGCCCATCTAATGTATTAAGACCCATGTATTTTATTCTTTATCCGATTTAGGACTCTATCTTCACACATGCTGTAACAATCTCCCCTTCATGTGTGAACCAAACATCGGGCCTCGCCTTACTCCCCCTCGAGTCTAATCTATCATCAGTAGGTTTATCATAGATCATACGCACTCCCCTTAATCTTGATCTATAACTCTCTAACATCGAGTCCAACTTGAGTCTCCCACGCACACTACATCGTAAGCCACCCATACTTCATTGAGAGTCACCTTGCCATGGTCCAATCTCCACGTGCACTAGGAATTTTTCTCCATTAAAAGTCACAATAAATATTTTTTCTTGCTCCATCAGAGTTTTTCCGTGCAAGCCCAAGTCCACCAACATCAATACTCCTGTAGAGTTCGCCGATAGAGTGTCTCTAGTAGTGTCCACCCATAGATCATCTATCATCGACTCTGATAGCAATTGTTAGGGAATTAGGAGCCTACAAACACACAGCAACATCGACCCAATTCATTAGAGAGGAACTCCAGAGTCCACAAATATCATTTCAAGGCCCAATATAAATTATTTGGGACTCATACCCACTTAAAAACTTGAGCCTATAAGTGGAGAGCACATTGGATGGTACAACAGTGAGTTGAATTTCACAATTGCAGAAAATTGTGGTCCTCTCTACAATAGATGCTGAGTATGTTGCTATTATTGAAGTTAGGAAGGTGATGACTAGGTTACAAAATTTTCTAGAAGAATTGGGTAAGAAAGAAGAGATGAGTGGTTTGCATAGTGACAGTTAGAGTGCAATTCATCTTGTTGCAAAGAATTCGATTTTTCATATTAGGACGAAGCACATTCAATTGCGATATTATTTCATTTGTTCACTTGTAGATGATGGAATCTTGTCTCTTGAGAAGATTCGTGGCGGTAAGAATCTAGCAGATATGTTGACCAAGATAGTCACCATTGACAAACTGAAGTTGTGCGCAACTTCAGTTGGCCTTCAAGTTTGATAAAGGAAGATCAAGTTGTTGCGATGTTCCTCTATGTGATGAAGATGATGAAGAGCTTGCATTATCAAGTTCCAAGTAGGAGATTATTGGGCATGTGGATCCTGATAAGTATTGTTCATTCAGTCTTGGGCTTAATGGGGGGTTTAGGGGGACCTACCCCAAATAGAGGGGGTCCAGGAGGCGCCTCTTTTAGGTTATAAGAGAGTTTTATTATTTTCTGATCATAGTGAAAACTGTAGCAACTGTGAATGTAGTCCTATTTTCGGGTGAATCACGTAAATCTTTGTGTTTTTCTGTGTGTGTTCTTATTTGATTCGTTTGGTCTTTGTTGTTTGTTATTTCATATCTCGCCGATCCTTGTTGGGAAAAGTTAATTCCTAACAACTAGTTGAACTTCAATTAGTTGAATTGAATTTTTATTTTTTATGCTTACCAATGCTACAAGAGCTAAAATTAATTGGGGGTACGTATGAGAATTTTTGATACATCTCAAACAATATATAAAATTAGCAAATTATGATTGACTATTTTTCGACATGAATCCAAGTATGACACGACTCAATAACATAAATTAGTAGTTATATATTTTTAGGAAAAGTTAATTCCTAACAACTAGTTGAACTTTAATTAGTTGAATTGAATTTTTATTTTTTTTGCTTATCAATGCTATAAGAGCTAAAATTAATTTGGGAATACGGATGAGAATTTTCGATACAACTCAAACAATATATAAAATTAGCAAATTGGGGTTGATCATTTTTGGACATGAATCCAAGTATGACACGATTTAATAACATAAATTAGTAGTTATATAATTTAATATTCACTAAGGGATGCTATAATATTTTTTTAATCTTTTATTTAATTCCATCTAACTGAATAAAAAAGTATGTAAAATAATAATTTAAAGGTAATATTTTTCATTTATTTATTTAAGATATGTATTTTCTATTACCTATTTTTGAGTCAATCTAGTAAAAAATATATAGTAATAAGGTATAATTTTTTAATTAGAAAAATGCAATTGAGTTGAAATCAAAGATTTTATGAATAATTTCATTTAGTAGAAATAAATTTTATAAAATTTAACTTGTGGGATAATCTTGCCAAACACTTGCTAAGTTAATTTTTAACTAAAAGTAAAAGCTTTCACATTAAATATTAATCGGACACGAATCAAAATAATACTATACAACAATATGAAAATAAATGAATATAGCTAATATTGAAATAATTATAAAAATACTACGAAATGATATATACCCCTAGTTGGGACCTTAAATTTTGTTCAAAATTGGTAGCCCAGGACAACTGCGTTAATCGCCTCACCTTAGGCTGGCCCTGTAAGTCCATCTATAGGTACTAACATGTAAATCCCTCAAAACAAAAAGGTTATGAATGTTAGATTAATCTAATTTATTTTTTTTTAAAATGGTATACATAACGAATTTTGCAAAATAAATAATTTACATCATTTATTATAAATTTGAGATAAATCTAACCCATTTTGAAAATATTAGTCATGGTTATATGTTAGTTAAATTCTTAAATCAGCATGAAGAAAATAAACTAAAAATCAAAACACGCAAAAATGTGTTAAGTGGGGAGTAAAAGTAATGTTAGAGATCCTAAAAATTCTACTAAAATTTTTATCAAATATCTTATATGATCTCATGTGAATTGATAAAATTTTTAATAGAATTTTTAAGATTAGAAAGTAAATAATGGAATAAGCAAAAGGGAACGAGAATGGTGCAGTAAAACGACAGGTGAGTGGGGAGAATTTGTCTATAGATATCGATGCCCTTTTATGGAGAGAGAGAGGGAGAGGTCCTACTACTGGGGGTGGGTGTCTTTAATAGAAGATGGGTCAGGTGAGCCAGTGAATGGCTCACTTGCTCCATGTCCCCTTCCCTCCAACCATGGGCACTGTTAGAAGAAATCCATACACACGTCATAACCTCTTTCCCACCAGATAAGACCCGGCTACTTCACAATCAATTTATTGAAAGAAAAAGGAAAAATTTGTGAAATTAATTGTAATTGTAAAAAAATTATTACAAAATGATAAATTTTTTAAAAAAAAATTGATAAAAAATCCATTTTAAATAAAGTATAAGGCATAAGATCTAAGAAAAATCTTATTTGGTGATAAGAATACATTGAAAAAGTCATTGTCAAAATTTCGCCGACGCCAAAAAAGTCGTTGACGATCAGCGACAATAGGTGGTGGTGGTAGTGAGATAGAAAAATGTATGATATTCAACACATAAGATGTTAAATGAATGACATGTGTCACATTTCAACATATAGCTAGTTTGATAAATTTTAACATATAGACAAATAATGTTAATGAATCAAAAGATAGACAAATATGATAATTTCAAGAGATAGGTTGACTTCATTTCAACCGATAATAGCACTTTTGGATAAATTGTGTCTTTTTGATTGCAAGTGATTAGAATTTGGGTCTAATGACCCAAAAAATTCAAAAATGGACTTGTGACTTGAGTTTTTTTTTAAATCAATTTTAATAATTAAAAATATAATTTTTTTCATATATTTATAATTATTTTTATAAAATTACATTGAATTATAATTTTCCCAAAGAAAAAGGTTTATTCATATAGAATTTAGGGGATAGTGATATTCTTATAATTAAATATTATTTAAATAAATATTTTATAATAAAATTATAAGTCTAAATAAAATGTAACTTCTCCATAAGAAATGGTGTCTGTAGACACCCCATTTTTGACCAACCTTAAGACTCAGACGTCACCGATTGAGCGCTCGGTGATGTTGCATATTGTGCTCGTTCAGAAGTCTCAGAGTCGCGGCCGTGCGCCCTGCCTCCGGACTTCCGAACCCTCTTCTGTGCCTTGCCTCGGTTTGCGAACCAGACTCGGTTTTCTCTGTTTTCTTTCCTGAGGGGAGGGAGAGGTCCCGTAGACTATCTCTCAGTGGCCGTGGGCTACATTTCGTGCCCGTAGGCCATTTTGCCCATTTCGGAGCCCGGTTCCCGGTTTTCGGAGTCGTCAGGCCGTGTGCCTCGGTTCGGGACCGTCTAACCATCTCCGATTCCTCCGGTTTTTGGCATGCATCTTATTTACTGCCTTTCGAGGGACACTGGGGTCTTAGATACCCACTTCGTGGTTGAACACCACTCCCGGTACCCAATAGTCAGTTTTCGGGGTCCCGAATTGCGCGTTTCGGCCCCTGAACCTTCATTTCGCATCGGTTTGGGTTCATTTTTGGTGGAGGCCTTATTTTCATGGTTAGGAAGCTTGTAGGAGGGTGGGAGGCCAGCAATTGTTTTGACAACCAACTTTTGTTTGGTCAAAAGTGGTTCAGCATGAATCCGGGAAGGAGAAAAGTCTGCGCGGCTTCACTGAAACGGGCGTAACTCTTTGCACAAGAGGAACTAAAGTATGAGGCCACCATCGTTGGAAAGCTTACTCCCGGGGCTTCATTTTTCACTCAAGAATCTCTTAAATTCAATTCCGGACGGAGGAGATATGGTTGATTGAAGAAAGGCATCACTCCGGTTGAACCGAAATCTGCACGGCTTCACGGAAACTGGCATAACTTTTTCCACAGGAGGAATTTTGATGCACGTTTTGCGCCATTGGAAAGCTAACTTCCGGGGCTTCAATTTGGACACTTGAATGGCCACATTTGGACTTCCCTAGCACCCACCGGCCAGTTTTCTTCCAGACAGCTCCTGAAAAGTAGCTGGCCGGCCAGAAAATCTAGTTGGCCGGCCACCCCTTTTGTGAAATGACCTTTTTGCCCCTTTAAGCTGGCCGGCCATTTTCCTCTCCCTCAGTGTATTCCAGCTGTGCCAGCTGGTTGCTAATTGGACCATCCTCCATACACGTGTATGGAGGATTAGAGAGGTCCCTTAGATATTTTTCATGCCTCTCCTCTATAAAGGAGAGGCTTGGCTTCTTGGCTCAAGGTTAGACATTTGTTAGACACATTTGAGAGAGAGCTATACCTTCCACCTCCCATTTCTCTCCATTTCCAAGCTCCAAAGTCATTTTTCTTCAAGTTTGGTGCCATTTCTTCATCACTATCAAGCATCCCCATCACCACTCCATTTCCAGAAGCAAGGAGAGGTTCTCAGAGGCTTAGAAGCAACATTCCTCAAGCCAAGAGGTAGAAAAGAAAAGGTCTATAAGGGTAAGTCTCCATCTCCCTCTTTTGTAGCATTTTCTTGCTTCATTTCTTAAGCCTATTTTCTCACTGTTTTAAGCTCCGACCCTAACTGAAAGGGTCACTCTTTTGAGTTTATATTCATGTTTGTTTAAGGGCTCAACCCTGTTTGAGCCCTCCATTTGGCACTTGCTTCAATATCATCTTATATGCCAATATTTTGCATGAAATTTCTAGCCTATGAGTGAGCTGTTTTCGAGCATAATGTAAACTATAAGAGGGCCTATGTTGAGCCCCTCTTCAACATTGAAGAAGGGATCAACCCTGTTTGGGCCCCCTATCTTGCACTTGCTTCACAATTCCTCCTATTTACCGTAAATTTGCATGATTTGTTTGGCTTATATGTAAATTGTTTTGGAGCATGTCATGAACTGTGAGTAAGCTTATTTTGTGTCCCTCTACAACATTTTAGAAGGGATCAACCTTGTTGGGGGTCTCCATGTTATACTTGTCATTATACCCCTCTTTGGCCCCCATTTTTGCATGCTTTTTTAAGCTTATCTAGCTTCTGTTTTCGGCCATCATCAGAACTGGAAAGAGTCATATTTTGATCTTCTTGACATATTTCATTAAGGGTATTTGCTGGTTTGATGAATGTTTGGGGTACCTCATGTTATAGCCTTATGTATCCTAGTTCTTGCATGACATTTTTAGCATGTTTTCATACTGAGTTGGGGGATGTCATCTACTGTAAATGTTCATATTTTCAGTCCCTAATCAGTGTTGTAGAAGGGTATTTTTCCATTTGGGCATCGCATGTATCACTTGCTTCAATGCCCCTCTTGCGGGGCCATTTTTGCATTCTTGCTTAATCCTATGTGTGTTTGCTGTTTAACCCTTTTTATGGCTGGAAAATGCTTGTCTTGGGGCTGCCTTGCTACTGTATTTTCATTCCATGTCTATATTGTGCATGTTTGGTATAGCTATAGGCCATTTCGGGTGCCTAAATTCATGTTTCGGGGCCACTTCATGCATCGGGTGTACTTTCACCTCATTTCGGGGCCGTTTTCCCCCACATTTCAGTGCCAAAATTCATTTGCATGTTTTCATATCATTTCCAGGCCATTTCACGCCTTAGGGCCATCGCCTCGGCTTGCGTGCCCGTGTGCACGCATTTCGAGGCATCTCATTTTCATCCATCGGCCTCTTATGTGAGTGTGGCTGAGGCTCCCTCATGTTAGTATAAGTCCATATTGGATTGTGTATGCCATTTTAGTCTCATTGCATTCCGTATGCCATTTTCTCGGTGTGCGTGCCCGTGTGCACGCACTTCGAGGTATCTTGTTTTCATCCATCGGCCTCTTATGTGAGTGTGGCTGAGGCTCCCTCATGTTAGTGTAAGTCCAATTGCATTGCGTATGACATTTTATGCCTTAGGATCATTTCCTCGGTTTGCGTACCCGTCTGGCACGCGTTCCGAGACATCTCGTTTTCATAAGCATTGTGTATGTTAGGATTGTATCTTAGTTGCATTTCATACATATCCTGCATATCGCATCGTGTTCAGGATAGGAGTTAGCCCGAGCACGGGAAACGAGGCACGTTTCGTACTCCGAGTAATGGAACGGGTCTCAATTCCCAAGTCACCGACACTCCGGATTACCCATGATGGAGTTAGGTTTTGTTGTAGCATTCATCTGCATTCATCCTATATTGAGTTGTGCAATCCGACTCCTCGGCCATCATGCATCGAGATGCGTGATTGGTGGCACGAGGATCGAGGCATGCATATATTTGTGAAATACATTGCTATGCCCCTTTCCTGCTCTCTGTTGCAGCATATCAAGAATCAGCAGTCTTCCGAGGCTTGGCACGCATTTCGAGGAACATTGCAAACAGAGGTTAATTGGGGCATCCCAGTGGATTTCCAAAAAGGCAGCCCAGCATACATCATTCAGCGGAAGTGAGGCAGCCCCTGGCTTGCATGCCAGTTTACAGTTTTTCTTAGTTAATTTGTTAATTAATTAGGAATTTGTATATTATTCGGACTGTATATTTCGGACTGTACTATTCTTTCATTTCGGATTGTATTATTTATTTGGACCCTCTGCGCGAGGGCATAATTGTAATAAGTGTGGGTGAGTGTGATGTATGTCTTCCAACCCCACGTCTTTCTTCCCTTTTATTTACCCGCTTATGATGGTTAGATATAGGGCATATTTCAATTAGCATACAGTATGACAGCATGTTTGCATCATTCATCTGTTTTGCACGCACCGGGCTCGGCGCATCATACAAACTGCATTTGTATTTTAATTCCAAATTGAATACGTGTTAGTTGTAGCATTCCATATGCCATGTTTAGAATAGCCGAGCCTGCTATAGTTGCATCTTTGCATGTGTTGCATTAGGCATTTCTGTATAATTAGGATCATGCATGGATTTCTAATGAGTTTCTGTTTTTGGCTTGGAGTACTCGGTAAGTTTTATGCTTTAGCATCCTTGCATGCGTGTGAGTGACTGCCATGAATAGCATGCTTACCATGAGGCTAACTGCTTATGTGATATAACTGCCTTGAATGTCTGTGGGTGAAGGTTGGGTTAGTTGGATTGGAACAAATCATTGACTGTGTGTTTTAAGCCCACTAGATAGTGGCAAAATCATGTTTTCTAAGCCCACCTGAGGGTGGCAAAATCTGCATTTTAAGCCTACCTGCGGGTAGCAAACCATCTTTCAAAAACAAACATGAAGTGTTTTGTTCCAACTCAGGTGACTCAGTCTATACTTGTATGCTGTGCGCATCACATAGTAAATCTAGGCTAATAACCGGAATAAGAACACACAATGTTTTCAAAAATAGATATCATGGTTAGTAGAGGCCGGTCTTTGACCGGGCGAGCGGGGGTGCTCACAAAGTGACCTTCCCCAATCGTACCCAAGTTCCCGAGCCGAGGCAACTTTGGTGATGACGGACACGTGGCCTTTGGCACCGAGTCAGGGTTTCCTAAATTTCCCATTTAAAAAACATTTAGGTGGCGACTCTGTATCTGGCAAAGCAGTCCATGTTTGGCACTTCTTTTCAAAAAATCTGTTTTCAAAATCGATTTGCCAGATTTGGACTCTTTGGTTCAAGATTAAGAACCGTGACATTTGAGTCCTTGAACTGTAGTGACCCCATTATAAACGGAACGGGACTTAACCCTCCCGGATGCGTTCGGGGACGTCTACCGTTTCTGGCGACTCTGTTGGGGATTTAGAGAACTTGACTCGAACTCATGATATCAGGTTTTGACTACACTTGTGTGTTTCTTTGCATTGCATTTGCATTGGTGCTCCTAGGACACCGTGTTTGCCATCTGCTATTCCTGAGCGGTTTGCCGGAGGCTTGTCTTGTCAAGGCATGTCCATAAGGCTGACCGGTTACGGGCTCTGCCAGTATGGGAACACAAACCCCGGTTTTACCGGGGCACCCTTTTTGACCATTCAACCTAGTGCATATTCGGATCCATAGTGACAATTCCAAACTAGGACAGGTTGCTTACCCGTTTATAGGTTGTTTGAAACCGCTGCGTGCGTATGTAGACACCCCATTTTTGACCGACCTTAAGACTCAGACGTCACCGATTGAGCGCTCGGTGATGTTGCATATTGTGCTCGTTCAGAAGTCTCAGAGTCGCGGCCGTGCGCCCTGCCTCCGGACTTCCGAACTCTCTTCTGTGCCTTGCCTCGGTTTGCGAACTAGACTCGGTTTTCTTTGTTTTTCTTCCTGAGGGGAGGGAGAGGTCTAGCAGATCATCTCTCAGTGGCCATGGGCTACTTTTTGTGGTCGTAGGCCATTTTGCCCATTTCGGAGCCCGGTTCCCGATTTTCGGAGCCATTAGGCTGTGTGCCTCGGTTCGGGACTACCCAACCATCTTCGATTCCTCCGGTTTTTGGCATGCATCTCATTTACTCCCTAACGAGGGACACTGGGGTCTTAGATACCCACTTCGTGGCCAAACACCACTTTCGGTGCTTACAGCCTATTTTCGGGACCTCGAACTGCGTGTTTTGGTCCCCGAGCTTTCGTTTTGCATCGGCTTTCGTTCATTTTTGGCAGGTACCTCTGTTTTATCATAACGAGGGACACTGGGGTCTTAGATACCCACTTCGTGGCCGAATGCCACTTTCGGTGCTTACAGCCTATTTTCGGGACCTCGAACTGCGTGTTTTGGTCCCCGAGCTTTCGTTTTGCATCGGTTTTCGTTCATTTTTGGCAGGTACCTCTGTTTTATCATCAGGAAGATCACTGGAGGGTGGGAGGCTAGTAATTGTCTAAGCAACCTGTTATGCTCTTCCGGCGCCCCCCGGCGCCCGTTTTTCTCACTTCCGGGCCAATGTTGACCACCCTAGGGCCATTTTCTTCAAGCCAAAACCACATATTCGTGTTGTACACACATGGGAGGACACTAAAAACCCATGGCCGGCCAGTAATTCTTCTTTTCATTTTTGACCCTCTTTGAAAAGTGGATTGTTGTTTCTCCTGGTTCAGAGTTGCCAATTTCCAACCATAGGGTCTTGTTGTACACACATGGGAGGACACCAACCTTTGGTGGCCGGCCAGTAATTGTCACTTTCCATTTTTGCCCTTGGCCGGCCGGCCACCTCCAATAAAGGTGGCTAGCCGGCCAGCTTCCTTGGGATGTGAACTTTCCATCTGTGCTTTGAAATTCCCCCAAAAATATCTCTCCGGGGGACCCCCTATGGAGGGAAATATAGAGCTCATTTCCCTCCATTCAAGGGAAGACTCCTCTCTTCCCTTCTTGCACACATTAGTGTCCTCCCACCTCAAGAACACAAGCCACAAGCTTTGATTGGGGCATACATATACATACAACTCCATTTTCTTCAAGTTTTGAGGCCATTTCTTCATCATCTCCAAGCCCTATCATCACAACTCCATTCCAGCAGCTAGGAGAGCTTTCCAGCAGCTAGGAGGCATCCATTCTTCAAGCAAAAGGGAACCAAGACTTGTCTACAAGGGTAAGGCTCCAATCCCCTCTTTTACACCACTTTCTTGCCTCATTTCTTAACCCTACTTGCTCACTGTTTTGAGCTCCGACCAATACTGAAAGTGGTCCTCTTTTGAGCTATTCTTGATGTTTGTTCAAGGGCTCAACTCTGTTTGAGCCCTCCATCTTGCACTTGTCTCAATATCCTCTTATATGCCATTATTTTGTATTGAATATTTGGCCTATGTGTGATCTGAATTGGAGCATCTCATGAACTGATATTGTGCTTATTTTGAAGCCCTCTTCAACATTGAAGAAGGGCTCAACCTTGTTTTCATGCTCCATATGCTACTTGCTTTGAATCCATGTTTTACCCTTGTTTTTGCATGAAATATTAGGCCTATGAGTGATCTGTTTTCGAGCATAATATAAACTGTGAGAGGGCCTATTTTGAGCCTCTCTTCAACATTGAAGAAGGGCTCAACCCTGTTTGGCCTCTCTATCATACACTTGCTTCACAATTTCTCATATTTACCGTAAACTTGCATGATTTGTTTGACCTACATACAGTCTGTTTTGGAGCATGTCATGAACTGTGAGTGAGCTTATTTTGTGTCCCTCTACAACATTGTAGAAGGGATCAATCTTTTTTGGGGTCTCCATGTTATACTTGTCTTTATATCTCTCTTTGACCCCTATTTTGCATGCTTTTTTAAGCTTATCTAGCTTCTGTTTTCGGCCATCATTAGTACTGAAAATATTCATATTATGATCTTCTTGACATATTTCATTGAGGGTCTTTTCTGGTTTGATGAATGTTTGGGGTACCTCATGTTATAGCCTTATGTATCCTCAATCTTGCATAGCATTTCTACCATGTTTTCATACTGAGTTGGGGGATGTCATCTAATGTAAATGTGTATATTTTTGGTCCCTCATCAGTGTTGTAGAAGGGTACTTTTCCATTTGAGCATTGCATATATCACTTGCTTCAATACCCCTCTCTTGGCTCGTATTTTTGCATGATATTGTTGTCCTATCTATGCTCATTATTTCGCCATATTTTTTACTGTAAATAATGCTATTTTGGGGCTGCCTTGCTACTGTTTTGCATGTCATGTACCAATTATGCATGTTTAGTATGGCTATAGGCCATTCCGGGTGCTTATTATCGCATTTCGGGACCATTCCGGGCATTTGGTATCATTTCCCCACCTTTCGGGACTGTTTTGCATCATTTGTAAGTGCCGAATTCCATTTGCATGTTTGCATATCATATTCCATGTCATTTCATGCCTAAACGCATTGCCTCGGTTTGCGCGCCCCTGTGCGCGCACTTCGAGGCACCCCATTTTCATCTCAGGCCTCTCATGTGAGTGTGGCTGAGGCTCACTCATGTTAGTATAAGTCCATTTCGCATTTCGTATGTCATTTCATGCTTTAATCCATTTCCTCGGTTTGCGCGCCCGTGGGCACGCATTTCGAGGCAATTCTTTTTTATCCGACGGCCTCCTGTGCGAGAGTGGCTGAGGTCCTCTCATGTTGGTATAAGTCCATTCTACATTCTGTATGTCATTTTAGTCTCATCGCATTCCATACGCCATCGCCTCGGTTTGCGCGCCCGTGGACACGCATTTCGAGGCAATTCTTTTTCATCCGACGGCCTCCCGTGTGAGAGTGGCTGAGGTCCTCTCATGTTGGTATAAGTCCATTCTGCATTCTGTATGCCATTTTCGCATCATTGTATTTCGTATGACATTTTCTCGGTTTGCGTGCCCGTGGGCACGCACTTCGAGACATCTCATTTTAATCTCATTACATATCATTTCCATGTCATTTTGCATTTCGTATGCATTTTCTCTGTTTGCGCGCCCGTGGGCACGCATTTTGAGGCAATTCTTTTTTATCCGACGGCCTCTTATGTGAGTGTGGCTGAGGCTCACTCATGTTAGTGTAAGTCCAAATGCATTGCGTATGCCATTTTATGCTTTAGGATCATTTTCTCAGTTTGCGTGCCCGTCTGGCACGCATTCCGAGACATCTCATTTCATAGCATTGTGCATGCTAGGATTGTATTTCAGTTGTATTTCATGCATATCATGTATATTGCATTGTGTTCGGGATAGGAGTTAGCCCGGGCACGGGAAACGAGGCGCGTTTCGTACTCCGAGTGACGGAACGGGTCTCAATTCCCAAGTCACCGACATTCCGGATTACCCATGATGGAGTTAGGTTTTGTTGTAGCATTCATCTGCATTCATCCTATATTGAGTTGTGCAATCCGACTCCTTGGCCACCATGCATCGATATGCGTGATTGGTGGCACGAGGATCGAGGCATGCATATATTTGTGAAATACATTGCTATGCCCCTTTCCTGCTCTCTGTTGCAGCATATCAAGAATCAGCAGTCTTCCGAGGCTTGGCACGCATTTCGAGGAACATTGCAAACAGAGGCTAATTGGGCATCCCAGTGGATTTCCGAAAAGGCAGCCCAGCATACATCATTCAGCGGAAGTGAGGCAGCCCCTGGCTTGCATGCCAGTTTAGTTTTTCTTAGTTAATTTGTTAATTAACTAGGAATTTGTATATTATTCGGACTGTATATTTCGGACTGTATTATTCTTTCATTTCGGACTGTATTATTTATTCGGACCCTCTGCGCGAGGGCAATGTTGTAATAAGTGTGGGTGAGTGTGATGTATGTCTTCCAACCCCACGTCTTTCTTCCTTTTTATTTACCCGCTTATGATGGTTAGATATAGGGCATATTTCAATTAGCATACAGTATGACAGCATGTTTGCATCATTCATCTGTTTTGCACGCACCGGGCTCGGCGCATCATACAAACTGCATTTGTATTTCAATTCCAAATTGAGTACATGTTAGCTGTAGCATTTCATATGCCATGTTTAGAATAGCCGAGCCTGCTATAGTTGCATTATTGCATGTGTTGCATTAGGCAATTCTGTATAATTAGGATCATGCATGATTTCTAATCAGCTTTTGTTTTTGGCTTGGAGTACTCGGTGAGTTTTATGCTTTAGCATCCCTGCATGCGTGTGAGTGCTGCCATGAATAGCATGCTTACCATGAGGCTAACTGCTTATGTGATATAATTGCTTGAATGCCTGTGGGTGGAGGTTGTGTTGCTTGGATTGGACAATTCATCAAATGTTTGTTTTAAGCCCACTAGATAGTGGCAAAATCATGTTTTCTAAGCCCACCTGAGGGTGGCAAATCCACGTCTTAGCCTACCTGCGGGTAGCACCATCAAACCATTTTCAAACAAACAAATATGAAACGTTTTGTTCCAATTCAAGCGACTCAGTCTATACTTGTTTGCTGCGAGCATCACATAGTAACCTAGGCTAATAACCGGAATAAGAACATACGACGTTTTCAAAACCAGATATCACGGTTAGTAGAGGCCGGTCTTTGACCGGGCGAGCGGGGGTGCTCACGAAGTGACCTTCCCCAATCGTACCCAAGTTCCCGAGCCGAGGCAACTTTGGTGATGACGGACACGTGGCCTTTGGCACCGAGTCAGGGTTTCCTAAATTTCCCAAAAATAAAATATTTAGGTGGCGACTCTGTGTAGACGTCCCCGAACGCCCCGGGAGGGTTAGGTCCCGTTCTGTTCATATTGGGGTCACTACAGTTCAAGGACTCAAATGTCACGGTTCTTAATCTTGAACCAAAGAGTCCAAATCCGGCAAATCGTTTTGAAAACAGATTTTTTGAAAGAAGTGCCAAACATGGACTGCTTTGCCAGATAACAGAGTCGCCACCTAAATATTTTTTTAAAATGGGAAATTTAGGAAACCCTGACTCGGTGCCAAAAGGCCACGTGTCCGTCATCACCAAAGTTGGCTCGGGAACTTGGGTACGATTGGGGAAGGTCACATCGTGAGCACCCCCGCTCGCCCGGTCAAAGACCGGCCTCTACTAACCATGATATCTGTTTTGGAAAACATTGTATGCTCTTATTCCGGTTATTAGCCTAGGTTACTATGTGATGCTCGCAGCATACAAGTATAGACTGAATCGCCTGAATTGGAACAAAACATTTGAAAATGGTTTGATGGTGCTACCCGCAGGTAGGCTAAAAACGCGGATTTGCCACCCTCAGGTGGGCTTAGAAAACATGATTGATGAATTGTTCCAATTCAGATAACTCAACCTCCACCCACAGGCATTCAAGGCAGTAATATCACGTAAGCACATAGCCTCATGGCAAGCATGCTATCATGGCAACACTCACATGCATGCAAGGATGCTAAAGCATAAAACTTACCTAGTACTCCAAGCCAAAACAGGAACCGATTAGAAATCATGCATGGATCCTAAGTATACAGAATGCCTAATGCAACACATGCAAAATGCAACTATAGCGGGCTCGGCTATTCTAAAGATGGCATGTGAAATGCTACATCTATCACATATTCAGTTTGGAATTGAAATACAAATGCAGTTTGTATGATGCGCTGAGCCTGGTGCGTGCAAAACAGATGAATGATGCAAACATGCTGTCATACCGTTATGCTAATTGAAATATGCCCTATATCTAACCATCGTAAGCAGGTAAATAAAAGGGAGAAAGAAATGGGGGTTGGAAGACATACATCACACTCACACACCCTTATTACAATTATGCCCTCGCGCAGAGGGTCCGAATAAATATACAGTCCGAAATATACAGTCCGAAATAATGTACAGATTTCTAATTAATTAATAAATTAAACTAGGAAAGCAGTAAAACTGGCATGCAAGCCAGGGGCTGCCTCGCTTCTGATACAATGTGTGCTGGACTGTGTTGCGCAGAAATCCACTGAGATGCCCGATTTAGCCTCTGTTTGCAATATTTCTCGAAATGCGCGCCGAGTTCCGAAAATTTGCCGATTCTTCAATTCGCTGCAACAGAGAGCAGGAAAAGGGCATAGCAATGTATTTCACAAATATATGCATGCCTCGATCCTCGTACCACCAATCACGCATATCGATGCATGATGGCCGAGGAGCCGATTTGCACAACTCAATATTGGGATGAATGCAGATGGATGCTATACCAAAACCTAACTCCATCATGGATAATCCGGAGTGTCGGTGAACTGGGAATTGAGACCCGTTCCGTTGCTCGGAGTACGAAACGTGCCTCGTTTCCCGTGCAATATGCATGATATGCATGAAATGCAACTAACATAAACCTAGCATGCACGATGCTATGAGAATGAGATGCCTCGAAATGCGTGCCCACTGGCACGCGAACCGAGGTGATGACATAAAGGCACGAAATGCAATGATGGGCTTACACCAACATGAGAAGGCCTCCGCCACACTCATACGGGATGCCAGAATGATAAAAATGAGGTGCCTCGAAGTGCGTACTCACGGGTACGCAAACTGAGACGATGATGAAATGTAAATCGGGTAAAATCGAAATGTCTCGAA
>JAPPVO010000339.1:0-22379 GCA_030407325.1 Camellia japonica
CCAATGTAGTGGCTGACGTAGGTCAAAAATCGTGAGTAGTTTGGCGAGTGTGGCCATTCGGAGTAGGTTATGTTGGGTGAAGTCGGCAAGTTTGAATTACAATTGGGTGAGTCCGAAGAGGGTGCAACATTGTTTACTTTGAGCGCTCAACCTATCTTGATTAGCAAAGTTGTAGAGGCACAACAAGGAGACCGTGAAGTAAAGTTAATTCGTTATAGAATCTCCAACGGGAAGGAAGAGAAGGGTTTGAACATTCACCCGGATCAGAGTGTACACTACCTAGACCGTTTGTTTGTACCTGAATCTTGTAGAGAGGAAGTGCTTCAAGAGTTCCACCACTCACGCCTTGCGATACATCCGGGAGGCACCAAAATGTATCGTGACCTTAGCCGTCAGTTTTGGTGGAGGGGTATGAAGTGGGATGTCGCATCTTTCGTGTCGAAGTGCCTTACTTGTCAACAAGTGAAGGCCGAACATCAAAGACCAACGGGTTTGTTACAACCCTTACCAATAGCTGAGTGGAAATGGGAGCACGTACCTTAGACTTCATAATTGGGCTTCCTAGAACACATTGGGGCAATGATGCCATTTGGGTGATTGTTGATAGGTTGACTAAGTCCACACATTTCATTCCAATGCGTGCTAGCAACTCAGTTGAGTACCTGGCAGAGTTGTACATTAAAGAGATAGTTCGACTTCACGGAGTTCCAATAACCATTGTGTCAGATAGGGATCCTCGTTTTACCGCCCGGTTGTGGCAAAGCCTTCAAGAGGCATTGGGAACTAAGTTAACTTTTAGCACGTGTACCACCCTCAAACCGATCGGCAGTCGAAACGCATCATTCAGATTTTGGAGGACATGCTTAGAGCATGCGCCCTAGATTTCAAGGGGTCTTGGGAGAGGCATTTACCGTTGATTGAATTCGCCTAACAAAATAGTTATCAGGCTAGTATCGAGATGGCATCGTTTGAGGCCTTGTATGGCCGACATTGTAGATCACCAGTTTGTTGGGCGAGGGGGGATGCACCGTTGTTGGGTCCGAAAATTGTTAGGGAGGACAATCGATAAAGTTGTTGTCATTCGGAAAAGATTAGCTACAGCCCAAAGTCGACAGAAAAGTTATGCCGACAAGAGGAGACGACCTTTATCTTTCGAAGTGGGTGACCATGTTTTCCTTAAGATCTCACCTAGGCGGGGTCTAATGAGATTCGGTAAGAGTGGTAGTTGTCTCTGAGATTCATTGGGCCTTTCGAGATATTGGAGAGAATTGTGGAAGTGGCATACCGGTTAGCTTTACCGCCGCAACTTCCGGGGGTCCACAATGTGTTTTATGTGTCAATGCTTAGGAAGTACGAACCCGACCCCTCTCATGTATTAGATTGGATTGATTTGGAGGTTGATGAGGATGCCTCCTACGATGAGCGGCCGGTTCAAATCCTAGATACCCAGGAGCAAGTGTTACGGGGTAAAACTATACCGTTAGTGAAGGTGTTGTGGAGACACCATGGGGTTGAAGAAGCGATGTGGGAACGGGAGGCGGAAGTTCGCTCCAAGTATCCGGATTTATTTGAGCATGCTTAGTTGTTTGTTTTAATTTGTAATGTTTCCTTGTGTTACAAGGAAAATGGTGTTAAACTTGTAAATCACATGTTGAATGTGTTGTTAATCTGAGCATGAGGTCGTGAAGGGATGATTTTTTGTTATAGATGTTTTATTTCATATATCTAGTTTGAGCGATCGTGTTTTGATGAAATGATGAGGAAGAAAAATGGTAAATGTTGGTTAAACATTGATGTTGCGACCTGATAATGTTGTTGAGGTGGTCACAATTGCTAGAGCCTTTTTGGTTGGTTTGTTTAAAATTTTGGGACGGAATTTCCTATGGTGGGGAGGTTGTGATGATCAGTTTTGCTACACGTCTCTTCATTTTCATTTTCATTTTCATTTTCATTGGGATTGTTGTGTCCGGATGTCTTTTCTCTAATTCTCATCCTTGTTTATTTCAGGCCAGCTTTTCTTTTGTTTCGGAGGGTGCGTGGCCGAGTCCGGAGTGCCCGAGAGCGAAGCGGGGAAATTCTAGGCTGCTGAGCCAAGGCCACACGTGTGGTGGCCCTAGGTCGCACGTGCAGGGTAAGGCGGCACGTGCAGGGAGTGAGGCCGTACGTGCGGTGAGGGTTGGACTTCAGAGGGTTGCACACTGCCTAAAAGGCAGGTGCGGACTGAGGTGCGAGGGACCACCGCACGTGCGGGGATGGGCGCACACGTGTGGGGATGGGCGCCACACGTTCAGCAATCTGGGTAGTCTGAATCTCTATTTTTTTTTCTCTTTCTGGCCATGTATGTATCACATTTTAGGCATTTCCATCTCACTCTAAACCTTATTTTTCTCCTCCTCTCTAGAAACCCTCACCAAAGCACTAAAAGTCCTTGATTCTTGCTATCCATTGGGTTTAGATCCATCATCATCATCTCTCACTAATCTTGAAGATCAAGCTAGAGCTTCACATTGTGTACGGAAGGTCAAAGATGTCTCATCCTTGATCCTATGGTCTCCTCAATCTCTTCATCAAGCTTAAGATAGGGTTTCGTTTGAGTTATATATATGTTTATGTAAGTAACTAATTGATTTTGGGGGTTCTTCATTGTTATTTGAAAAAAATGGGTTTATGGTTCATGAAATAGATGACTTGTAGAGTAAATTTTATCTTTTATTCTTTTAAGGATTTTTCTTGAAAAATTGGACAACAAGGGTTGAGATTTAGGAGTATGATGAGGTTTTACAAAAGAAATGGAAGAATGTAGGGCTTTTGTGAAAACCTAGAACTTTGGGGAATTTTCTTGAATAAAGAAAGATGAGGGTTTTTGGGTGGTATATATATATATATATGTATTTATACATGAATTCATAGTGTATGTCATGAAGGGTAAAGGAAGTGGATGGTTTTTCTTGTTTTGTTACAAATGTATATATATATATATATTGATGATGAGTTTCTTTTCACATGAGAATTGTTGAGATTGTAGATTGCTTGTCCAAAATTTTATTTACAACCTTGAAATGATGAAAATGATGGAAGTACATGAATTGGGGACATGTTATTATGTTATTGATAAATGGTAGTAAGTTTTTGGTTAATTATGGAATGACATTGAAAAGAAAAAGGGGAGTTTTGATCATCATATAATGCTTGTTGAAACCATGTTGAAAGTGGAGAAATATGACATAATATTGATAATTGTTGCATTGATCTTTCTAAAACCTTGCATATCATGAATATTAGATTGATAATTGGACTCTCCTTGAGAATGTAATATTGTGAATGAAACCATGGAAATGTTATGGGGTAAATACGTTGGTAAGTCCGGTTAGGAGGTGTAGATGAATTTGATAAGTTGGCCTGAGTGTCCGGGGTGAAAGACCGAAAACACGCGCGAAGGAGGTACCACTTCCCTTCCAGTTAGCAACCGGTAAAGTGGGGTCATTGGTAGTTCTTGTTGAGCCTACTTGCAGACACCAACCTAGGGATTACCAGAGTCGTATTTACCTCATTTATGATTAAAAATTGGAAGTTGGAATTGATGAGATTGCAAAATGTTATTGAAAACATGGTGATTTTTCAAGAAAAGCATGACATGTGATTATTTTTGAAATGGCATTTCATGGCATTTGCATTTGCATTTAACATTGGATATCTTACATAAATATATATACTTTGTTAAGGATTTCTCTACTGGGCTTTATGCTCACCCCTATGGGTTTTGGTGTAGGTAAGGACGTGGTGAACCCGCCAAATTAGGGCGTGGAAATGTGTTTTGAGAGCACGAGGCTCTTGTTGAGATTGTAAATTTTGGTAAAGCCAAGGGCTATTTTTGTATGCGTCCGAGAGACCACCTTTGTGTAACTGAGCTCAAGCCTTGGAAGTTGTAAGCCCATGAGGGCATTTCAATTATTTTGAGACTATATGATTCACATGCTATAGATTCATGTGTTTTCTTACCATTGAATGTATAACTCGCATGTGAATCCCTTGTATACAACTCGTTAATTAACCATATAGAGATGGAAGGATTATTGTCTTTATTTCGTGGATGTTAGTTGTTGTAGTCGAATCATATTGGTTTATTTTCAGGGCGTTATAGATACAAAACACCTCTCGAGCGACCAAACCATGGCTCGAGTGAAGAAACCAAATTCTCGGAACCTTAACCCTACAGAGAAAATCGGTCAAGCGAACTAACCATCTCTCAAGCAAAGAATGACCCCCTCTAAGAATTTCAGACCTACAAAGAGACTGCTCGAGCAAAGAACACCCCACTCCTAGAAGTTCAGATTACAAATACACAATCTGGGAGAAACGAAAGACCACTCGAGCGAACTCAACAACAAACATATAGGGTATGTTTGGTTTAGCTTTGAGAGATGAGTTTTAGAAAAAAAATTTCAAAAAATTGTTTGGTTTGAGATTTTTCTCAAAAAATTTCTAAAATCACTTTCTCTTTCTTACACATCAATCAATCACTTTTTCTCTCTCCTCTCTCTTTCTCAATCAATTTTTCTCTCACACACATCCACTCAATTACAACAAAATATCAAATCCTCTCAAAACTCCCAAACTCCAAAATTACTTTCAAAATATACAACCAAATAAACCAAAAAAATTTCTAAACTCTCTCCCCAAAACTTTTTTTGAAAATCGCTCTCTCAAAATTAAACCAAACACACCCATAAAATTTCCTTTGAAACACTAACTCCCAACATATTCAAAACAAAATCCAACTACTCTAAACAACCAATCCCAATCGGCAACAAGTGAACAAGAAGTATAAACAACAACAATGAATACCATATCTCAAATCAAAGAATATAAATCTTAACCCTGGCCGCTATATTAAAGGGTAGGGATGTAAGAAAAATCGAAAAAACTGACCAAACTGACTGAACCTGACCAAACCAACTATATTTGGTCTGTTTTTTAACAAAAATTGGTCTGTGCGATTTTTAAATTTGATTTCTTTCAGTTTTCGGTTCGGTATCGGTTTAAGCACATTGTGCACCGATCTAAACCGAAACCGACTGCTTCAACATATATTGTATTTATTTTATATATATATATATATATATATAATCTAATAATCTAATGATATTAATAAGTATAATAAATTATTAACCCTAATTAATTAACCCTATCATCTTTATAACGTAAGTTTGTGAACTCTTATTATATGTAATATTAACTGTAACTCGTTATTCTTGAAACCTTAGTATTTTCAAACTTTTCTTTTTGTTTTTATTTTTGTTAATTTAGGAATTGAAAAGTATGTATTAAATGGATGGATTGGATATGCTTGAAATGGTAGACAAATAACTAATTTAATGTTTTTATATAGATTAATGATTATATTTAAAAGTGGCTCAAGTTTGAAAAATCATAAACCGATTAAACCGCACCAAACCTAACTGTTTTAATCGGTTCGGTTCGGTGCGGTTCGATGGGAGAAGCGGTCTGTATCGGTGTTCAAAATAACAAAATCGACATTGTCGGTTCGGTATAAATTTTTTTCCAAATATCAACTGTATCGAACAGATTAGATCCCTATTAAAGGAGGTAAATAGCATATGAGTCTAGGTAGTGAGCTGGGTTTTGGAATGGGTTGAGTATTGTTTTGGTACTCGAGCAGGGAATCAATATGTTCAATTTCCCTGTCTTGAACTTATCACTGGACAAATGTGGGAAATGGTTTATGGGTGTCCATGAGCCCGCCGTTTCAAGAGTCGACAAATGTGGAAAAAATATGGTTTTGGATGTCTAGAAGCCTACCATTTCAGGAATCTGCAAATGTGGAAGAGAAAGGTTTTGGGTGTCCATCGCCCCGCTGTTTTTAGAGTCGGCAGATGTGGGAATATTTTTAGTGTATAAGTCTATGTATGTTTATATGGTTGTGCTGCTCTTGCTTAGGACGTCATGGTGTAATTATCATCCATGGTTATGGATGAGACTTTGAATAGGAATCATGCATTTAGCATCATTGATTTTAAAAGAGAAGATATGGCTTTTCTTAACACATGTATAATATGATCATATGCATCTCAATCATTTATATACACTGTTAATAGTATTTCTACTAGGCATTAGCTCACCTCAAACTAACAATATTTAAAGAATTGATGGTGTGACTCTCCCCAAGTGATTTGGTAGTGTAAGTGCTTTGAATGGAGCACGAAGGCTCAATGGATGTTAGTTACTGAAGCTCCGAAGCTCTTTAGTGGTTTGGGACTGAATGTCCACTTTTGTGTAATCAAAGACAATCCTTGAAAATGTATATGGCATTAGGGCACTATACTTTGTATTCTCTTACTCTTTGAACTGTTATTACTCATGATTGTATGTTAATGAATAGTTCAATGAGAAAGAAATTATTTTGAATAAAAGGCTATGTTCTTTAATGATGTTCATTGTAATTATTGGAAAATATTTAATGGTTTTAATTATAAAATGGACGATTAATTTAGGGGCATTACAGGACATCATTATCATCCATGGTTATGGATGAGACTTTGAATAGAAATCATGCATTTAGCATCATTGATTTTAAAAGAGAAGATATGGATTTTCTTAACACATGTATAATATGATCATATGCATCTCAATCATTTATATGCACTGTTAATAGTATTCCTATTAGGCATTAGCTCACCCCAAACTAACAATATTTAATGAATTAATGGTGTGACTCTCCCCAAGTGACTTGGTGGAGGAAGTGTTTTGAATGGAGCACGAAGACTCAATGGATGTTAGTTGCTGAAGCTTCGAAGCTCTTTTGTGGTTTGGGACTGAATGCCCACTTTTGTGTAATCAAAGACAATCCTTGAAAAAAAGGCATTAGGGCACTATACTTCTGTATTCTCTTACTCTTTGAACTGTTATTACTCATGATTGTATATTAATGGAACAATGATATGTAGTTCACTTAGAATAGTTCAATGAGAAAGAAAATATTTCAGTAAAAGACTATGTTCTTTAATGGTGTTCATTGTAATTATTGGAAAATATTTAATGGTTTTAATTATAAAATGGACGATTCATTTAGGGGCATTACCGGACATCATTATAATATGTGCAATATTGTCTTTACGTTTCTAAATGTGGGTACACTTCATTTGAGAAATTTGAATGTGAAATAGTACTTATGGGTTCATAAGAATATTTATAGGACTAAATGATCTATAACTCATGAAGATATGATTTATTAGTAAATCCCCTAAAAGTTACTCATAAATTTAAAAAATAAAAATGAAAAATAAAAAAATCATTATTTGAAGTAATATTTAATTTATTTCAAAATTGTACCTATATTTAAGGAGTCATATAAAGTCAAATATTTAAATAATTGAAGATCATATGATCATATATATCACGCATCTTATTTAGATCTTAAAGAATTTATTTAATTATGTTATGTGTTATACTATAATGAGCATGCAATTAAAAGGCACATATGGCATTGATAATACAAACTGTCAAGATTAGACCAAATCCATTTGATGTTAGGCCAACTCTTTTTGTTCAAGCCACAAACAATTCTCATCGTTTGAATTATAGACCTCTATTTTTAACTTTTAATTCTAATAATTTTATTGAAATATTTTATAATTTAAAAATAAAAATCAATCCACTAAATGAATTAAAAATATAATTATTTATAAAATAATGTAATTGAGTTAGCTCACAAACTTATATTTTTTTGCTCAATTTTAAATTTGAACTATTTTTGTGATTAAGGTGTAATTTTTGAATAAAAATTCGAGTTTAGGCTTGACTTAATTTTTTAGTTAGACCAAACTGTTTGGAATGGTTGTTCAACTAACACTGAGCACTAGAGAATAAAGTACGTTTATGATTTAGGTTATGGATAGTTTCGTAATCTACTTTTATATATATATATATATATATATTCTATTTTAATAAATTGTGTATAATTCACACTTCAAATAATAATTTTTATTAATTTTTAAAGTAAGTAATGTGATACGATAATATTTTAACATCAAGTTTTGGTATCACGTAATGTGGCACTTAGCATGACACTAACGACATCTGATAGAACCAAATACAGTTACCATAACATTACAAAGGTTTTATTTTTGATTTTTTTAAATATTCCAAATTTCAAATTAAATAAATAAATTTTATTTTTAATTTTTTATTTAAATTTGAAATGAGATTTGGCATAAATATGAAAAGATTCTATTTTAGACTTACTATTTAAAAGATTTTCAAAATTTCAAATTAGGCGTATGCTAGATGAAACAGTTTTATGACAAATATATTTCTTAACTTAAAAAAAAGAAAAAAAGAAAAAAAAAAGTAGTTTGATAAGGAAAAAAAAAAAAAACTATAAAATTTGAATGAAAAAAAATAAAATTTTGCACAATAAATTTTGAAAACTAACGTTGATGACGGTATTATACGGTCCACGTGTTTGCCATTGTAGAAAACAAACAAATTTGGTGAAGCAGTTTTCGTTGTTAAAATTTTGATTTATTTCCATAAACAATGTCATAGAAGAATCATACATTTAGACATTTTTAACGTCATAATTTTGAAATTTAAAATATATTACCATAATAATTAAAAGGTCAATAATTAAATTAAAGCGAAAAGATCAATGATTTTATGACACATGTATTTTTATATTTTATTAATTCGAAAATCTAAAAAAAAAAAAACAAATTAAATTGAAAATTTTAAGTTCATTGGCCTAATAGCGTTTTTGTTATATTATGTAATTAGTGATCCTATTTACTATGTAGGTTTATATTTTGTATGAGCATATATGAAATGAAAATGGCTAGCATATAATTCTCAAATATGAAAAATGGTTTTCAAGTATTATTTTAATTAGTAACAAAAAATTTATTTTGAATGATGATTGGTTGTGTTGAATATAGTAACTATATATTCTGTCTATCATACCTATCATATTATACTCATTACCATATTTAGAATTATCATACTAAGGTTTCTCTTTTCCTATATAAAGGAGTCTTGTATACATTGCTACATAATTATTCAACATAATATTGAATATACGCATCATATAATATTTTATTTTTCTATCTCTTAGATATTGTAACATGGTATTAGAGTTGTAAGTTAAGCTCTTGCTGTTATTCGCCTTACCGGCAAGCTCCTTGCCTTGGTCGCCGGCTGGACCTCGATCCATTTCATTGCCATATTTCCCTTTCAGTATCGCTTCATAGTGATCTCTTCCTCTATCCGCTGGTTTATTTCCATCCCAAATATCTCTATCATAATTTTTTTTTTATTTCTCAATTTTTTATTTATTTATTTTTTGTGTGTGTGCTTCTGCTCTACTATTTTTTTCCTTCTGTGTCAACCTCAAATAGGTTTCTATCTTCAAATATATTTGAGTTCAAGGGGGGATATTATACCTATATCATGATAAGCAGGGTTATACACCATGCAAACCATCCAAGTTGCCCCTTTGGCGCACTACCTAAGTCGCCCTTTTGGCACACTTCTTAAGCTGCCCCCTTAGTGCACCAACCGCCCCCTTGGCGCACTTCCTAAGTCGCCTCCCTTGGCGCACTCTTTATGTCACGCCCCAAACTTGGCCCTAAAAGTTTGGGCATGACCTATTCAAAAACGGACATCAAATTCAATATGTATAACATATGGGGCCTGAACAGAAGCATTTAACAACGCATAATAACATCCATTGAGCTAATACTAACACGCCAGGATCAAACACTTTATGTCAAGTAATTTGACATATGATAAAAACACACATAATTATATATATGTAGACGTCCTCGAACGTCCCGGGAGGGAAATCCCGTTTTGTTCATTTGGGGCTCACTACAGTTCAGGACTCAAATTGTCACGGTTCTTAATCTGAACCAAAGAGTCCAAATCGGGCAAATCGTTTTGAGAAAAACAGATTTTTTGAAAGAAGTGCCAAACATGGACTGCTTTGCTAGATACAGAGTCGCCACCTAAATATTTTTTAATGGGGGAATTTAGGAAACCCTGACTCGGTGCCAAAGGCCACGTGTCCGTCATCACCAAAGTTGCCTCGGCTCGGGAACTTGGGTACGATTGGGGAAGGTCAGCTATGAGCACCCCCTCTCGCCCGATCCGAAGATTGGCCTCTACTAACCATGATATCCTCTTTTGAAAACGTTATGTGTTCTTATTCCAGTTAATTAGCTAGAATTACTATGTGATGCGCACAACACAAAAGTATAGACTAAATTGCCTAATTTGGAACGAAGCATTGCATATCCGTTTGTTTGGAAAACGCTTTGGAATTTGCTACTCGCAAGTAGGCTAAAATATGAATTTCAATGAGTTGTTTCAACTCAAACAATCCAACCTTCACCCACAGGCATTCAAGCAGTTTATCACATAAGCAGCTAGCCTCATGGTAATCTTGCTATTATGGCAACACTCATACGCATGCGGTATGCTAAAGCATAAAGAGCTCACCTAGTACTCCGCGCCAAAACAAGAACATGTTAGCAATCATGCATGATCCAAGTCCATGTTTAAATGCCTAATACAACGCATACGGAATGTCACTAGGATAGGCTCGGCTAGTCTATGAATGACATGTGAAAATGCACAAGTAGCATGTATTCAAGTTAGATTTGAAATACTTATGCAGTTAGTATGATGCGCCGAGCCCGGTGCATGCAATACTGATGAATGATGCACGCATGCATAGCATAAGGTATGCTAAAATAAACATGCCCTAATACTAACCATCAAAGCAGGTAAGTAAAAGGGAGAAAGAAGTGGGGGTTGGAAGACATGCACACACGCACGCACACTTATTACAATTGTGCCCTCGCTCGGAGGGTCCGAAAGAATAATACAGGCCACCTAATTAACTAACTCACAAGCTAATTAATTATTATAGAACCAAATGAATAACTAGCTACAACTAATTATTACACAACTTAATTAATTAACAAATTAATTAACTGATTAATGAATGACAACAAGCAAGTAGGAAAAGCAGTAAACGGTGCTATTCCAGCTCTGTTTGAAGAAGGGAGGCATGCATGCTCGCTTCGGTTCTTCGCTTCGAAACGCCTTCCGGTTGCTCTTTAGAGGCTCTGTTTGCAGGGTGTCTTCCAGTGTTTGTTGCTGAAACTTACCAAAACACTGTAGGGGAAGTCACCAGTGGCCTGCCGGCCATGGAGGGAGATCTGCCGGCCAAGGATGGTCCATTGCCGGCCAAGGGTGGCACACTGCCGGCCACTGGTGTGCTGTGACACCAAACTGCAACGAAGCACAAAATAGAGAAAATGGAAGGTTTCCCAAGGACATGTACGCACCATGGCACTCCAAATCACCTCAAAACATCAAGGGAGAGGCCAAGTCGGATCCATGACCATCAATCACGCATCCCGATGCATGATGGCCAAAGATCCAACTTGTGCAAATCAATATGAAAATGAATGCACAAATAAAGCAAGTAAAGCCTAGAACTCTATCATGAATCATCAAGAGCTTCGGCGACTGAGAATTGAGACGCGTTCCATCACTTGAAGTATGAAACGCCCCTCGTTCCTCGTGCTTGGATTAATACTTAATCCAAACAATGCAACACCTAAGCATGGCAAACGTGCGATATGACTTAAGTGTGCAAACATGCAACTAACTCAAGCATGCAACAAGTATATAAGCATGATGTGAGGTGACAACCTTAGATAATCATGGCAAAATGCAACATGAACGTGTGAACATGCAAGGCATGTGGAGTTAAACAAGTATGCAACAACATACCAAATGAAACAAGCATGCGACAACATGGTAAGATGGGCTTATACCAAAGATGGACGGCTCTCAACTAGGTCCAAATCGGTAGCCAAAGTGATGGATTAAGTCACAAAACATACTCAAGCATGCAAAATGCGAAAGGTTCAACAAAGGGGCCCAAAAAGGGCAACTCTCAAAAGTGCCTAAGAAGTGACAAATGTGCAAGTGTAACAACACTATATGCACTGAAATGAGATGGTAAATGATGCCAAATCAATTAAATAGCTCAAGGATAGCATGCGTGAATCACCGAAACACGAAGCTTGCAAGGCCAATTACACTACAGCTATACAAAGCATGAAGGATATGGCAAGAGCAACCCAAAATAGTCCTAGTACGTACTGATATGAGACTAAAAGATGCATGGAAGTAAGCCAAAGCAAGCTAGCATACAATGCTAAAATATAGAACATGCAAGGCTACAAAAGAGGCAATGCACTACACATATGAGAACCAATCATGGCATGACTTGGACAACCAAAAACAGAGTTACATCATGGTATGTTAGGACGCAAAATGTACTGAAATGATTAGCCAAAGGGTTAGGCTAAGTGGCATGCACAAAAGTCCATTTTTGAAGCATAAAACACAAGCTACACAAAGCATTCAAGGCATGTCAAACGCAAATGTATGAAAACATTTCATGGACCGAAATAGCATGTGGAATGAGGGCAAGTGTAGACACCCATTTTTGACCGACCTTAAGACTCAGACGTCACCGATTGAGCGCTTGGTGATGTTGCATACTGTGCTCGTTCAGAAGTCTCAGAGTCGCGGCCGTGCGCCCTGCCTCCGGACCTCTGAACTCTCTTCTATACTTTGTCTCGGTTCGCGAACCAGACTCGGTTTTTCTCTGTTTTCTTTCCTGAGGGAGGGAGTAGTCCTGTAGACTATCTCTCGGTGGCCGTGGGCTACTTTTCGTGGCCGTAGGCCATTTTGCCCATTTTGGAGCCCGGTTCCCGGTTTTCGGAGCCGTCAGGCCGTGTGCCTCGGTTCGGGACCGCCCAACCATCTCCGATTCCTCCGGTTCTTGGCAAGTGCCTCTGTTTTATCATACCAAGGGACACTGAGGTCCCAGATACCCACTTCGTGGCCGAACACCACTTTCGGTGCTCACAGCCGGTTTTCGGGCCCCGAACCTCGCGGTTTGGCCCTCGAGCATTCATTTTGCATCGATTTCTGTTCAATTTTGGCAAGTGCCTCTGTTTTATCATACCGAGGAACACTGGGGTCCCAGATGCCCACTTCGTGGCTGAATGCCACTTTCGGTGCTTACAGCCGGTTTTCGGGCCCCGAACCTCGCGGTTTGGCCCCCGAGCATTCATTTTGCATTAGTTTTTGCTCAAATTTGGCAGGTACCTCTGTTCTAGCACCAGGAAGATCACTGGAGGGTGGGAGGCCAGCAATTATCCCAGATAACCAGTTATGCTCTTCCAGCGCCCGTTTTGCTCACTTCCGGGCTAATGTTGAACACCCTAGGCCCATTTTCTTCCAACCAAAGCTACATATCTGTGATGAGGGCACATGGGAGGACACCAAAAAGTGGTGGTCGGCCAGTAATTGTTTTTTTCATTTTTGAGCCTCTCCTTCAAGTTCTATGTTGTGACTCTTGTTTCAGTGTTGCCAGATTCCAACCTTGGGGCTTTATTCTACACACCTGGGAGGACACCAAGGAGTGGTGGTCGGCCAGAAAATTTGGACTTCATTTTTGGGCCATGGCCGGCCGGCCAGGGTGAGTGGCTGGCCGACCAGTTGGGGTGGCCGGCCGGCCACCTTCCAGAAATTCACCTGGCCGGCTAGCTTTCTGCTTTTCATCTCTTTACAGCTGTCCAGCTGCTTTTTGAAATATCTCCCCCATCTGGGGGATATTTTGGGAGGGAAAGCTTGGATGCATTTCCCTCCCCTTTTACACCCTTTCTTGCCTAGTTAAGTGGCTGGTCTTCTCCTTCCCTAGGGTTAGAAAAATTCCTCTCAAGAACCCCTCTTCCTTTGCCTCCATTTCCATAGCCAAAAGCTCCAAAAACTCTCCAAGTCCCTAGCTCCCCTCTTCATCAACCCTAAGCACCACCATCACCACCTCCATTTCAGCAGCAAAGGAGTGTTTTCCAGAGGTTAAAGACCAACAAATTCAAGCCAAGAAGCAAAGAAAGACTTGTCTTCAAGGGTAAGTCACCAATTCCCTTTTTCTTGCACTTTTTTGCATCAATTCTTTACCCTATTTTCTCACTGATTTGGGCTCTGACCCCAACTGATTTTGTGCTTATTTTGAGCCCCTCTACAACATTGTAGAAGGGCTCAGCCTTATTTGGCATCTCCTTCATGTACTTGTTTCAATAGCATCTTTTATGCCAATATTTTGCATGAAATATCTAGCTTATGAATGATCTGATTTCGAGCATTACATAAACTGTGAGTGGGCCTATTTTGAGTCCCTCTTCAATATTTAAGAAGGGCTCAACCATGTTTGGCCTCTCTATCATGCACTTGCTTCATATTTCCTTCAAATTACCGTAAAATTGCACGGTCTATTTGGCCTGTTTGCGATCTGATTTTGAGCATGCCATTTACTGAGTTTGAGTTTATTTTAGGTCCCTCTACAACATTGTAGAAGGGATCAATCTTGTTTGAGGTCTCCATGTTGTACCTCTCTTTATACCTCTCTTTGGCCCCATTCTGTATGACTTTTTGAGCTTATTTGGCTACTGATTTGAGCCTTCATCAGGCTTAGAAAGTGTCTTAGAATAACTCATTATTCATGTTTTGTTAAGGGTCCAAAGTTGTTTGATGCATGCTTTTGGTACTTCATGTTGTACCCTCCATATTTTCCGTAAAATTGCATGCTTTGTTAAGCTTGCTTAGCTACTGATTTGAGCCTTCATCAGGCTTAGAAAGTGTCTTAGAATAACTCATTCTTCATGTTTTGTCAAGGGTCCAAGGTTGTTTGGTCATTGGTTATGGTACCTCATGTTGTAGTCCTTTATTGGCTCATTTTTGCATGCTATATTAAGCATATCTACATACTGAATTGGAGGATGTAATCTACTGTAAATATGCATATTTTTGGCCCCTCTTTAATTTTTTAGAACTGTGTTTTTCAGTTTGAGTATTGTATATACTACTTGCTTTGTAATTCCCCTATTTTTCCCCATTTTTGCATGATAATTTTGCCGTATTTGTGGTTGTTATTTAGCCTTGCTTTGTACTGAAAAATGCCATATTTGGGGCTGCCTTGCTACTGGTTTGCATGTCATGATCATGTTGTGCATGTTTAGTATGGCTATAGGCCATTTCGGGTACTTAAAATCACCTTTCGGGATGATTTCATGCATTGGTTGTAAATTCCGTATCATTTCGGGGCTGTTTTCCCCTTCATTTAGGTGCTGAAATTTGGTTTGCATGCTTGCATATCATTTCCCGTGCCATTTCATGCCTTCGGGCCATACCTCGGTTTGCGTGCCCGTGGGCACGCATTTCGAGGCACCTCTGTTTTATCCGACGGCATCTGATGTGAGTTTGGCTGAGGTCCACTCATGTTAGTATAAGTCCAATTTGTATTTCCATCTCATTTTATCATCGCCTCGGTGTGCGTGCCTGTGGACACGCATTTCGAGGCACTCCGGTTTTATCCGATTTGCATTTCACATCATCGCCTCGGTGTGCGTGCCTGTGGGCACGCATTTCGAGGCACTCCGATTTTATCCGATTTGCATTTCACATCATCGCCTCGGTGTGCGTGCCCGTGGGCACGCATTTCGAGGCACTTCGATTTTATCCGATTTGCATCTCACATCATCGCCTCGGTTTGCGTGCCCGCGTGCACGCTTTTCGAGGCGTCTCATTTTCATCTCATTTTCATCTCATTTTCACAGCATAGTGCATACCAGGTTGTATCTTAGATTGCATTCATGTATTTTCTCGGTTTGCGTGCCCGTGTGCACGAATTTTCGAGACATCTCATTCTCATAGCATTGTGTATGTTAGGATTGTATCTTAGTTGCATTCCATGCGTATCATGCATATTGCATCGTGTTCGGGATAAGAGTTAGCCCGGGCACGGGAAACGAGGCACGTTCCGTACTCCGAGTGACGGAACGGGTCTCAATTCCCAAGTCACCGACGCTCCGGATTACCCATGATGGAGTTAGGTATTGTTGTAGCATTCATCTGCATTGCACCCAATATTGAGTTGTGCAATCCGATTCCTCGGCCATCATGCATCGATATGCGTGATTGGTGGCACGAGGATCGAGGCATGCATATATCTGTGAAATACATTGCTATGCCCTTTTCCTGCTCTCTGTTACAGCAAAATAAGGAATCAGCAACTTTTCGGAGTCTGGCACGCATTTCGAGAACATTGCAAACAGAGGCTAAATCGGGCATCCCAGTGGATTTCCGCGCAAGGCAGCCCAGCATACATCATTCCATTATCCGGAACGAAGCAAGGCAGCCCCTGGCTTGCAAGCCAATTTTAAAGCTTTCTTAGTTTAATCTAGAAATCTGTATATTATTTCGGACTGTATATTTCGGACTGTATTATTATTTATTCGGACCCTCTGCGCGAGGGCATAACTGTAATAAGTGTGGGTGAGTGTGATGTATGTCCTCCAACCCCACGTCTTTCTTCCCTTTTATTTATCCGCTTATGATGGTTAGATATAGGGCATATTTCAATTAGCATACAGTATGACAGCATGCTTGCATCATTCATCTGTTTTGCACGCACCGGGCTCGGCGCATCATACAAACTGCATTTGTATTTCAATTTCCAAATTGAATATATGTTAGCTGTAGCACTTCATATCCCATGTTTAGAATAGCCGAGCCTGCTATAGTTGCATTATTGCATGTGTTGCATTAGGCATTTCTGTATAATTAGGATCATGCATTGATTTCTAATCAGTTTTCTATTTTTGGCTTGGAGTACTCGGTGAGTTTTATGCTTTAGCATCCTTGCATGCGTGTGAGTGACTGCCATGAATAGCATGCTTACCATGAGGCTATGTGCTTATGTGATATAAACTGCCTTGAATGCCTGTGGGTGGAGGTTGTGTTACTTGGATTGGACAATTCATCAAATGTTTGTTTTAAGCCCACTAGATAGTGGCAAAATCATGTTTTCTAAGCCCACCTGAGGGTGGCAAATCCGCGTATTAGCCTACCTGCGGGTAGCACCATCAAACCATTTTCAAACAAACAAACATGAAATGTTTTGTTCCAATTCAGGCAACTCAGTCTATACTTATTTGCTGCGAGCATCACATAGTAACCTAGGCTAATAACCGGAATAAGAACTCACAATGTTTTCCAAAACAGATATCATGGTTAGTAGAGGCCGGTCTTTGACCGGGCGAGCGGGGGTGCTCACGATGTGACCTTCCCCAATCGTACCCAAGTTCTCGAGCCAACTTTGGTGATGACGGACACGTGGCCTTTGGCACCGAGTCAGGGTTTCCTAAATTTCCCATTTAAAAAATATTTAGGTGGCGACTCTGTTATCTGGCGAAGCAGTCCATGTTTGGCACTTCTTTCAAAAAATCTGTTTTCTCAAAACGATTTGCCGGATTTGGACTCTTTGGTTCAAGATTAAGAACCGTGACATTTGAGTCCTTGAATTGTAGTGACCCCAATATGAACAGAACGGGACTTAACCCTCCCGGGTCGTTCGGGGACGTCTACAGCAAGGCATGCAAACGTCACATGTATGACATGATAGAGGCCTCAAAACCCAAGACTAGCCTAAGCATTTACACTATAGCTATACAAAGCATGAGTGATATGGTCATGGCAGCCCAAAACAGTCCTAGAACACTTCAAAATAAGCATAAAATCAAGTTTGAGCAAAGCCAAAATATGCTAGTATGATGAGTCAAAACATCATGCACAAAAGGCTAGTAAACAAGATTTGTTCTACACCTATATGAAGCATGCAAAGGATGATCAAACTGACTATGGATAAGGTCATAATATGCCAAATGATGACCAAATACATGCTGAAATGTAAACCAAACAAGCTAAAATGACATGGCATGGCATGGAGCTTATGAAGCTAGTTTAGGGGATTTACACTACAAGTGCATCAAGCAAACATGGAGTAACAAAACCAACCCAAAACAGATTCATGGCATGGTAAAACATCACCAAAAATGGACTGAAATGGACTCAACAAAGACTATGCACACATGCTACTTTGATGAGCTATAAATGGAGTCACATTACACATGCTAGATGCAAGCAAGACATGACCAAACCAGCCTTGGACAGGGCCAAGGTAGGTCCTAGAAGTCACAAAAAAGGGCCTGGACCAAGCCTCAAAAATGCATAGAGGGATGGTCCTTTGGAAGGCCAAAAATGCAAGCAAAGAGAAATACAAAGAGAGGGGACTACCCCCTCTGATTTAGGACCTCAAAACCACACCTCTACCACTGAAAATCCACTGGATTTCAGTGGTAGGAAGGCCAAACCAAGGCTAGCTCGGAGGCCTCCAAATATGGCTTAAAACAAAGCCAAACAAAGCATGCAAGGGGGCTACACACCCCAAACAGCAAAATGACCTTAACCAAACTTAAAAAGCACTTAAAAACAAGACTTTTTTCATTTATAAGCAAAGTCTAAAACAATATGTAAAGAGGGCTAAAGCAAGGTGAAAAAAAGTACAAAAATGGGGGGAAATGCTCACCCTTGAAGACCCTCTTCGAAATCAGCAATTTCAGGGGGTGGAAGCTTGCTTTCACACCTCAAGAAGACCTCCCAAGAAGCTTGATTCAATGGTGGTGGTGTATATCTATGTGTTGTAGTGCAAAAGTGCAAGGAAATCCAACCTTAAGGCACAAAACACAAGCAATATAGAGAGAAAGGGAGTTTTTGCTCTTCAAAAACTCAGAACCTGGTGTAAGGAAGAAGCCTCTTCCTTATATAGAGGAATGAAAAGCCAAAGCTTCTTCAAGAAGCTTTGCAAGGCCTTCATCCCTCTATACACGTGTATGGAGGGGGGCAAACAAAAATCTAGCTGGCTCAAAAGATCTGGAGAAAACCAGCTGAGATAGGGGGGGTGCCGGCCATCAGTAATGGTCGGCAGTGGCACACTGATGGCCGGCAGGGCTTCATCAGTGGCCAGCAGGAACAAAGCCATGGCCGGCAGTGCCATGCCATGGCCGGCAGTGCACCAGGAGGGCCACTCTGAATGGACCAAATCAGGGTCCAAAAATGAGGCAGAAAGGATATAAGGTCCGGGAAACTCGAACCGGTGACGTTCCGCCGCGACAGTCGAGTACTGGCCGAGCAATCGAACCAGTTGTTGGGTGTACCTACAAGCATAACCAAGTCTTGAGGACGGTCAAAAATGGGGTGTCTACAGTTGCCCCTCTTTGACAGAACTCGGAAGTCACAAAGTGACGGGAGTGAATGTCAAAGCCCAGAGACGACCCATTTTTGACAAGGCCGAAGACTCAGACAATTAATCAATATGGCATGCAGAGATGCGCTCGGAAGTTGGGGCAAAATGCAAACGGTATGCAAGATGCAAGAGCATGACTAATTATCACGCCAAGAATGCTGTAATGAAGCAAATCATGCAACAGTTTTAAGCAAGTGAACAACAGTCCTACATATTCCAATAGGAAGGATGTAAGAAAATTATGCAATTCTTACCACGTTTTACGCGGAGTGCATATAATACCTGTGCGGCTCGTCTGGTTGCACCAGCTTCAAATGAACCGTACATACAATATCGTGCCTGAAAAAGAAATGAACTTAACAGGTACAATGTCGTTAGGAATATGCATAACAATGCATTTGAAAAATGTGTAACAACGCATGCGAAGTGTGCATTAACACATGTAAGTAAAGCATACGCGACAACGCATGCAATGTGTGAAACAGGAATTGAAACACATCTAAGTAAAGCATACGCGACAACGCATGCAATGTGTGAAACAGGAATTGAAACACATGTAAGTAAAGCATGCGCGACAACGCATGCAATGTGTGAAACAGGAATTGAAACACATGTAAGTAAAGCATGTGAGACAACGCATGCAATGTGTGAAACTTGAAATTGAACACATGTAAGTAAAGCACAACGTGACAACGCATGCAATGTGTATAGAAACTTGAAATTGAACACATGTAAGTAAAGCACAACGCGGCAACGCATGCAATGTGTATAGAAACTTGAAATTGAACACATGTAAGTAAAGTACAACGCGACAACGCATGCAATGTGCATAGAAACTTGAAATTGAACACATGTAAGTAAAGCACAACGCGACAACGCATGCAATGTGTATAGAAGAAATTATGACAACTCACGATAAAGAAGTGTATAGCGATGTGTGACAAGAAAATGCAAGACAATTGCATGATAGAGAAAATGCATGACAATGCATAATCAGGATAAGGAAATGCATGACAATACATGTAAGGTGCGCATGACGGAGCGTGATACGAAGAATGCATAACAATGCATGATAGAGAAAACGTACGACAATGCATTTTAAAGATATGCAAAACAATGCATGTGAACTAGATGGGTGTTCATTGTAACGGGCGAAAGCTACTTGACACCAACAGAAGAGAAAGATGCTTAATAAAGACATCTTAAACGGAGACCTCCGGTTTACCTCCCAGAGGGTTTAGGATGCGTCAAAAGGATACACCTCGTGCGCATTGATGGGTGTAAACCATCGTACATTGGGGATATGACTCCCGAGCTCCCACAGAGACATTTCGAATCAAGTTTTGAGCCTTCCACAGGATTGATGGGACCTGGGGCAGATTCCAAGAGAAAATAGGTAGGAAAGCCGGAGAAGACTTTCTGGTCACCAGGGACAACTGCCGGCCATCTGCATCAACTGCTGGCCATCTACAGCATGCTGCCGGCCACCGATGTGCCCCTGCCGGCCATCGGTGGCAGATTCGGGCAAAAGGGGCCTTTAGGACGTGGGTCTTTAAATAGGCTCAAAACCAACCCATTTCTTCACAAACCCTTCCATAGAAATCACTTTTCTTCCTTCCTAGATGTGCCTTCTCTCTAGATTCGCGCATTCTACGCGTTTGCCAACACCCTATTCAACCTTACATCGCGAAGGACTCTTAGTTTTCTTTGATTTGAACCGATCAGAAATTGCATCCGAGGCTTCTTTTACCATTTCTCGAGTTCAAGGATCATTTCCCCCGATCTTCTCTCGAGGTTAGTTCACTTTCCCGGGTTTTTCAACTTTTCTTGAATTTTCTCTCTCTTAGGGTTTGAGTTTATTCTAAATTTCATCATTTTGCTCATTTTCGCACCATTCTTTTGCATCTATCTTAGATGGCTGACGATGTGCCTCATGACGAGGGTTTCCCCGCACTCCCTCCAGTAGAGTTGGCGGCAGAGTTTGCGGCCGAGCCAGAGGTTGAGCCACAGCCGTTACCATTGGACGTACGTCCCTTCGACCCCGCGGTGTACCATCCGGAGACTCACATCATTCGAGTAGCAGGAGGCATCCATACCTTCACCGATTTTGATGAGGATGTTCCAGACGACCTCTTATTGAGAGAGCCGATGTCTCACTTGTCGGCTATTGCCGTAGAGGTACCACCTTTGTCTTTTGTGTAGTATTACTTTCGAATACCTGCATCTCTTGCGCTATTTCGATCTGATTGCATCGCATGCTTTAATCTGACTGCATTTCATACATTGCTACCTTGTATACACTACACATAACCGCATCTCATGCGTCACTATTCTAAATTCGAATGCATCTTTAACACATCATTGCCCTGGATGCGACTGCATCTTCAATGCTTCACCAATCTGATCTGAACTGTATTTTCAACACACTGCTGATTTGATTCGAACTGTGCTGGTTTGGTTTGAACTGTATCTTCAATACACTACTCATTTAATTTGAAACTGTATTTTCAATAGGAGGGATCTCGCTCCTTTCGAGGCTACGGTGCTACGACCTACGATGTGCTCCCCACGAGGGTCCGCCGGATTGTCAACGAGACCGGCTTCGATATATTTTGCTGCGGGCTGACGCGAGTCACAGCGAGTCGCCCTCTCCTGGGGGCTCTTGTGGAGAGGTGGTGGGACACCACCAATTCTTTTCACTTTTCCACAGCAGGGGAGATGACCATGACTCCTTTTGATTTTGCTATGATCACCGGTCTGGGAGTGGGAGGTGATCCGATTCCCCTAGATCCCGACATGGGGGAGTGGGTGGCTGCATGGGATGTGTTGCTTGGAGCACGTCCACCTCTTGTTCAAGCAGGTATGGTTAGATACTCTTGGTTCGAGGAGCAGTTCCGCGGGGAGGATCCTCAGACCGATGAGGGAGTGGAGCAGTATGCTAGGGGCTTCCTCCTGTTCCTTTTTGGTACCACCTTGTTTTCGAACAGGTGGAATACCGTGGGTTTGTACTTCTTGAGCGCCCTGGTGGTGCTTCTGCGGGTCTGCTCCTATAATTGGGGTGCAGCCGGCCTCACCACTCTTTATGGATACATGAGCTCCACTTCTCGGATGTGCGGGAGAGTGATTGGAGGCT
>JAPPVO010000340.1:0-19655 GCA_030407325.1 Camellia japonica
GGGCCCGAGGCCGTTTCATACGCCTGATATGTTTGAATGGGGCCCGAGGCCGTTTGATGTGTTCGAATTGGACCAAAGGTCGTTTGAATAGGGAGTTGGTTGGACCAAAGGTCGTTTCATACAGATGGACCCGAGGTCGTATTGTTTTATATAAGAATTGGACCTGAGGTCGGTTTGCATATGGACATGATGTGTTGGACCTAAGGTCGTTTTGCTTTGTTGAGATTTGTGAATCTGGTGTGAATGAGAATAGTGGTTCAAATATGTACATTACGAGTATGATTCATTTATGAACGAATCTCATTCATTAAACTCTTTATTTTGATATTATTCATTGGGCGCTAGCTCACTCTCATTTATATGTATGTAGGTGAGCAAAGGGACATTCAACCCCAGCCTTAGTGGAATTTAAGAAAGGAACCCGAGTTTTGTGAAGTCAGCCTAAGTGCCTCACGTAAGAGGCTTTGTTTATGATCTTTTGTATTTCTTTTGCTACTTCTATTGGTCATGATAGACCATTTATGTGTATAAGCTTTTGGCATGGCTGACTATGTGTTTGAATGATCCTAGGTATACAAGATATTCACTACTAATATGTTGTGTGAGTTATTATTAAGTATATGTGAAATGTTTTGACATGCCATGTAAGCATAGCTTATTAGACAAAATTTTTAAGTTTGCTTCCGTTTTGGCCCCCTTCACTCTGTTGCTATATGTCTGTTTTGATTTGAGACCGTAGGTAATCTCATGATTACTGGCCGGTTATGACCTTAATCTATAGGGGCGGGTTTGGGTCATGACAAACACTTTCCAAACAACGGAAGAAGCATCAATAATTCTACTTCTCACAAAAACTAGTGTAAATTTAAAACTAATGTATTATAAATCATATTCAAAATGAATCTTAGTTACATATTTTAATTTTAAGTAAAAATAAAACTTTTGAGTATATAACACAACTGACGAAGTTTAATTGATGTAAAGAAAAATGGATATTATAGAAAGTAGAATTTCCATGCTTGTATTAGTAAATTGATATGGCATGGCATAGCCATCGATTGAATTATTTTTTTCCCTTTTTAAAGAATTTATATGAATTGATCCAATTCTTTGTAAATTGAAAAATGATTTGCAAATATGAATTTTATACATAAACTATAGGGTAAATCACAAATACACATTATGAGATTTGCTTAAAATATAAATTAGCTCTTATGATTCTGGAAATTACATCCCGCCGCTTAAAATATCTAATTTCATAATAAATAACTTTTTTATTAATAAATCATCAAGTTAATTAACAGTTTTTTAATGATGTGTAATTTTATTATTGTATAGGAGATTAGTTAGGAATCTCATTTTTTTAGTTAATTTTGAGAAATAAAAAAATTCTAGCAAAGAGATATTTGTAATTTTTAAATTATAAGGACAATTTATATTTTAAATAAATCTCAAGAAGTGTATTTAACATTATGTAGCAATGACATTTATAAAAAGAAAGATATGTTATAGAATTTTGGGGAAATGACTAATCAGTGGGGATAAAAAAATATTATAAATATTAATAATTAAAATTATAAATTTTTTCACCTTTTTGTAAATCATTTTTCTAATCTCCACTGATCAGTAATTCCCTTAGAATTTTTAACCTAGATGATGCATTAGTAAAATATTTGTAACTTTAAACCTCTTGATTATTCTATTACTTTAAAACAATAATATCAAGATTTGCTATATCATTTTGTATTAATTTTATATCACAAATTTTCCATCTAACATTATTTTTTTATAAAATAATAAATCATTTTCACGGATCATTTTAATGTTAAAACAAAAATAGATACAAATCAATTATAATCTATACCTTTATTTTTATTTTTTATCAGGACTTAGAGAAGTGTTGTTCAGCGCTGTGAGTCTACCACGCATTCCGTTTCGATAATTTGAACTAGGGCTATTATATATATCATTTATATAAAAAACTAAATCGATTCAATAATTATAATAAATTTATTTATGGTGTTTGTCCTGAAAAAATTAATGATCTATTTTTTTTATAAAAAAAAACCACGTTCATCTTTTAAGATACAAATACAATAAAGTGAAAATGTTAAAATTATCGATTCAATTTAATTTTTTTTTATAAATAATATATACAAAAAATACTAAAAAATAACAATTTCAATCAACCTTAAAATAGTTCATAATGACAAAAAAGACTAAAAATAATTAATAAGATAAAATGTCACATCCTACATATTAAGCAATCATTTTTTCTCTCTTAACTTTCTATTTAACTATAAAAAAATTTATTTTTGGCTTCAAATATAATTTTTTTTATCTCAAAAAATAGTTAAAATGTTAAAAAAAAAAAAAAGCTAAAATAGGAAAAATTATTTAATAATCCCATAACACTACGTAGCCATACTCCAAGTTAATCACCAATTACTTAGCTCCCGTGTTGTTTTTCCATCACTAATATAAATCGTGGACCCCTACCCCTTTCTACCAATCAAAATTTATAAAACACCACGTGTCTGTATTCCGAAAATATTAAATAATCACCCCTAAAATAGTTAAGTTTTCCAACAACACCTAAGCTTATTTTTTATTTTAATCCTGATTTTCATCTTTATCTTTATCTTCCCCCGGTTTACGAAGTTGATGGTGATTATTGTATCCTTTCCGTTGTACCAAAAAAAAAAAAAAAAAGAAAAAGATATGATTATTGTATGTAAATAATTATGACAAGTCTTTCAATTTCTTTGTTACAATTATTGACCATCCAACACAACCAAATCATATCAAACAAAACATCCCAATAAAAAATAAAAAATCACACTCCCTATCTCAACCAAAAGAAAAGAGAAAGAAAGTGGGTGTTTGGTAATGAAATTTTTTAGTTTTTTAAATCAAAATTTATTTGATAATAAAATAAATTAAAATAATTGATAAAATAAAATATTATATTAAATCTATAATCACTTTATTTTTTCCTTTATAAACATCACATTTAATTATATAAAAAAAATTATTTTTAAGTATAAATATTTTAATTTATTAAAATATAAAAGGGACAATGATACATTCTTCAAAAATAAAACTTTAAACAGAACTCTATACATTTGACAATAAAAAAATAAAAATCAAAATCAAAATATCACATCAATTAAACCCACCGCATCTAAAGTTTCATTAAAAGCCTTATTTTACAGTTCTTAAACATTTATGATATAAAAAATGGATTAATAAGTTTACTCTCTGGAAGAGCAGTTTACCCCAACTCCATTCCAATCTCCTCCACAAAAGCCTTGAGATTCATGTCCGAAGATCCACCTTCCTTCACTACTTCCCTTGTCAATTCCTTCCATTTCTTTGCATTTCTCCTTATTTCTTGTCCTATCTCCTCACCCCCCATCACCTCCTCTATAAGCCTCTTTGTTGGACAATTTTCATTGTAATTAATTAATTCAGTTTGTATACTTAACAACAAATAAAATTTAAAAGAAATAAAGGAAATGAGAGAATTTGTTTGATTACAAAGATCAAACTCGAAATAAAAATAAAATATAAATAAATAAAAAACAGATTTTATTTTGTTACAAAAACAAAATTAAAATCTGATTTAAATAAATAATAAAACAGAATAATAAATTAAACAACTTACTTGATTAATTTCTTCGAATTATAATCTGATCAAGTCCAGTGTTTGACACTGTGTCCTTAAGACAGATTCGTCCTCTCCACGGTGCTTTTAGAATTTGGACGTCTATCTCCCAAGATGAAATGATCTTCTACAAACAATAGCAGCACTACAAATTATTTGCCTTACGAACACACTAAGTGTTTACACTCTTTCTTTCAGAAATTAAATGCAGCAAAATGCAGAGATTTATAGCAGAGGATGGAGTACGAAAATTGGAGTAAAATCCAAATGGGAGGCTAGTCTATTTATAGATGTAAAGGTGGCTGCTGGTTTTGAATTGAACAGGTGTGAAACCTGTTAGTTTTGAATTCAAACAGATTTGAATCTGTTGAGTTATATTTCAAACAGATAACAAAAACGGATAGGGCCCTGTTTGGGTATGCAATAATACCAGACTGGTTTATTTCGGGAAAGGCCCTGTTTGGATGTACAGAAAAACCAAACCAGTTTATTTTCGGTTTTATTTAAATTCTGGATTTTATTTTATACAAAATAAAATTAAATTCAAATGTTTTTGGCCCAAAAAGATTAGTATTGGGCCGAACAAGCCCAACCCAACCACACACCGCGCCCAAGCCCAGCCCGCCGACCGATCGGACGGACGGACGGCGGTGCGCGCGCGCGTGTGTGGTGATTTTTGGGTCCAATGGGTCTAGCCCATTTTGCCTATAACCTCTCCCTCTAAAACACTTGGGTACCCCTTGGGGCACACCCCAAGTACCAAACACATGCCTTATAAACCCATTTAGAACTTCCCACCAAATCAATGTGGGACAAGCCTTATTCAATACCTTTAAGGATTTTATACCAAAACTCCATTTCCATGGAGCATACTTTGGCTTCAATTTCCTATTCACTTGGTAATGGTTTTAAGCAACCAAATATACTACGTGAATCACAACGCGACATAGAACGCGTTACCACTTTGATCCGTGAAAATCGACGCACGGGGCCCACCTAAAAAATAGACCAAACTTAGGATAAAATTCTGGTTTTACCCAGAATTTATAACCATTTCCAACAATCCCCCACATGAATGGAATTTGATGACAACGGAAATGCAACAATATACAGATTTATCGAAAGAGTATAAGTCGAAAATATTTTGCATCAAGATAGGTAGTTTTCGGCCTTGAACCTTCCCTAGTGATAACCTATCGGACTTACTGGCTAACCAATGGACGCGATGCCTTGAATTGTTCAGCCGTTTGTGTAAGCCAATACAATAGATTTCACACAAAAATTTTCTAATACATCGTGGTTCTCACTGTTGTGTTCATTTTGGCCTTGAACGCTCTTGGTTTTCATGAGTGTGTCTAGAGAATGTAGCTTCTTTCATTCTCATAGAATCGGCCCCAGTTCAACACTCATATAGGTGATTCTTATTGTGAGTATCTCCTTATACTCGTCTTGATTTTCATGCCTTAATCAAGATATAAGTAATCATTAAAAGCAAAGCTTATCCTTATACCCCTGTATACAACAAATGTTGCAGATATCACTCTCACCATAGGAATGGGTAAGGAATTTTAATCCCTTGGTGATTTCTGGTGAGCCATACATAACTTAGTTGTCCCTTTGAACTTAGTTCTTGGGATCTCCAGTCATATAAGTAGGGTTACCATTATGACGACTCTTATGTAATAGGCTTTAATCCCATCCCCTTCGATGAACTATACACTAGCTCTTTTGTCAAACCTTTTGTTAACGGATCCGCAATATTCTCTTTAGATTTTATATAATCTATTGAGATTATTCCGTTTGACAACAATTGCCTTACGGTATTATGTCGACGACGAATATGTCGTGACTTACCGTTATACATATGATTCTGTGCCCTGCCTATTGCAGATTGACTATCACAATGAATGCAAATAGCTGGCACAGGTTTTGGCCACATTGGAATGTCTTCTAAAAAGTGACGAAGCCATTCTGCTTCTTCTCCTACTTTGTCTAAAACAATGAACTCGGATTCCATTATGGATCGTGCGATGCATGTTTGTTTTGTGGATTTCCAAGAAACATCAGCGCCTCCCAGAGTGAAAACATATCCACTTGTGGATTTTGAATCTTTAGTATCCGATATCCAATTTGCATCACAATAACCTTCAAGTACTGCTGGATATCGAGTAAAGTTCAAACCATAATCACGGGTGAATCTTAGATATCTAAGAACCCGAATGATTGCTTTCCAATGGTCTTCTCCGGGGTTACTAGTATACATACTCAATTTACTAATAGCATAAGCTATATCAGGACGAGTACAAATTCATTAGGTACGTTAGGCTTCCAATGATTTAGGAGTATTTTAACTGAGACACTGCATCACCTTTATTTTTCGATAAATAAAGACTGATGTCTACAGGTGTTCTAGCTAAATTCAAATCATCCTTGATAAATTTATCAAGAATTTTCTCAATATAATGAGATTGAGATAATGCATATCCGTCAGATGTTTTAGTAATTTTCATTCCTAATATAACATCTGCGACCCCCATATCTTTCATATCAAATCTTTTGTTAAGCATTTGCTTAGTTGATTTGATCATGTTTTGACTGCTTCTTATGATAAGCATGTCATCCACATAAAGACAAACTATGACATATCCTTGGTTAGTGTTTTTAACATAGACGCATTTGTCACATTCGTTTATCTTAAACCCATTAGTAAGCATTGCATGATCAAATTTTTCATGCCATTGCTTAGGTACTTGTTTTAATCCATAAAGGGATTTTACAAGTCGACAAACTTTCTTTTCTTGCCCCGACACTACAAACCCTTCGGGTTGCTCCATATAGATCTCTTCATTTAGATCACCGTTTAAGAAAGCTGTTTTAACATCCATTTGAAGTATTTCTAAATTAAACAACGCTGCTATAGCAATAAGCATGCGAATGGATGTTATTCTTGTCACAGGGGAATATGTGTCAAAATAGTCCAGACCTTCCTTTTGTCTGTAACCTTTAACTACAAGTCTTGCTTTATATTTGTTAATTGAACCATCTGCTTTCATTTTTCTCTTGAATATCCATTTATATCCAAGAGGTTTAGAACTTGGTGGAAGATCCACCAATTCCCAAGTATGATTTTGCATGATGGATTCAATTTCATTATTAACAGCCTCTTTCCACAAAGGTGCTTCAGGACCTGTCATTGCTGCCTTAAAGCTTTGAGGTTCATTTTCTAACAAGTATGTCAGAAAATCTGGACCAAAGGATTTTGATGTTCTCGCTCTCTTACTTCTTCTTGGTTCATCATTAGTTAAATCCTGTTGGTTGAGACCATTACTAGTCTCTTGTGTTTGATTGTCATTAGTCTCTTGACTTTGTGTACAATCATAAGTTTTTTTCTGTGAACTTAATTCCTGTCATTTCTTGTAAGAAAAGACATGTTCAAAAAACACAGCATTTCTTGACTCTATAATAGTGTTCACATTTATATCAGGTATTTCTGATTTATAAGTCAAAAACCGATATGCACTACTATTCTGAGCATAACCAATAAACACACAATCTACTGTTTTTGGTCCAATCTTAGTCTTTTTAGGAACAGGAAAAACACCCCCACACTTTTAAGTATTTGTAGGAAGGCGGTCGACCTTTCCACAATTCATAAGGAGTGCTGTTGGTTTTCTTGTAGGGTATTCTGTTAAGAACATAATTAGCAGACAATATTGCTTCCTCCCACAAGTTCTGTGGTAAGCTTGAACTTAGTAACATGGCATTCATCATTTCTTTTAGAGTTCTACTCTTCCTTTGAACTTCTTGTTGCCAATGTTGTTGCCTTGTTTAGGACCATCTCCAGTAAACTTCCTTTTTTTGTTATGTGGTTTATGAACTTGTTCAACCACATTAGCCTTGGATTCAATGGGATTTTTCCCATTCCTCTTTTCAGCTTTTCGGTTATCTTTCTCAATTCTAAGTCTTACAATAAGTTCATCCATGGTCATCTCTTTGCGTTTATGTTTTAAATAATTTTTGAAATCTTTCCACGCCGGTGGTAACTTTTCCACCAAAGCAGTGACTTGGAAAGTCTCGCTAAGAGACATACCTTCTGAATGAATATCATGCAAAATTATCTAAAAACTTTGAACTTGAGATATTACCGTTTGGGAGTCTACCATAACAAAATCCAAAAATTTACCGACGACAAATTTCTTCGTGCCGACATCTTCTGTCTTGTATTTCTTCTCCAAAGAATCCTACAATTCTGTTGCTGTTTTCAGAGGGCTGTAAACATTATACAGCATGTTGTCAAGGCCATTGAGGATGCAATTTCTACACAAGAAATCTGAATGTTTCCAAGCATCTACAGCGGCAACAACTTGCCGATCACTTTCACCCTCTTTAAGTGCTGGAGCCTCTTCATGGAGAAACCGGGCCAAATTAAGAGTTGTAAGATAGAACAGCATCTTCTGCTGCCATCTCTTAAACTCGGTACCGTTAAATTTTTCTGGTTTTTCTCCATGATTGATTGGTACATGAACATGGTTCTGGATAGGGACCGGTGTTGGTGTAACAATCGGTGTATCACTTCCTGTTGCAGTTTCAGTAGTAGTAGCCATAATCTCTGATTACAAAAATCAGAAAAAATTAAAACACAAATTAATTTTCTAGTTACTAAAACCAGAAAATAAATTATAACACAAAATAATTTTATTTTCCTTGTTACTCAAACTAGAAAAATAAAATAGCACAATAATTTTTTGTAACACAATTAATATTCTGCAATTGTTAATGACACCAGTATATTACTACTAGTTGTCAAAGAAAAGAGATAGTATATTACTACTATCTGTCAAATAGCATAAACACTATTTGTTTTTCCAACCAGAATATGTCTTTATGAAATCAGAAAATTAAATACAATGAAGATACCAAAAAATAGATTTGTCTTAAGATTGTTGGACAATCTTCACTGTAATTAATTAATTCAGTTTGTGTACTTAACAACAAACATAATTTAAAAGAAATAAAGGAAATGAGAGAATTTGTTTGATTACAAAGATCAAACTCGAAATAAAAATAAAATATAAATAAATAAAAAACAGATTTTATTTTGTTACAAAAACAAAATTAAAATCTGATTTAAATAAATAATAAAACAGAATAATAAATTAAACAACTTACTTGATTAATTTCTTCGAATTATAATCTGATCAAGTCTAGTGTTTGACACTGTGTCCTTAAGACAGATTCGTTCTCTCCACGGTGCTTTCAGAATTTGGACGTCTATCTCCCAAGATGAAATGATCTTCTACAAATAATAGCAGCACTACAAATTGTTTGCCTTACGAACACACTAAGTGTTTACACTCTTTCTTTCAGAAATTAAATGCAGCAAAATGCAGAGATTTATAGCAGATGATGAAGTATGAAAATTGGAGTAAAATCCAAATGGGAGGCTAGTCTATTTATAGATGTAAAGGTGGCTGCTGGTTTTGAATTGAACACGTATGGAACCTGTTAGTTTTGAATTCAAACAGATTTGAATCTGTTGGGTTATATTTCAAACAGATAACAAAAACAGGAAGGGCCCTGTTTGGGTGTGCAATAATACCAGACTGGTTTATTTCGGGAAAGGCCCTGTTTGGATGTACAGAAAAACCAAATCAGTTTATTTCCGGTTTTATTTAAATTCTGGATTTTATTTTATACAAAATAAAATTAAATTCAAATGTTTTTGGCCCAAAAAGATTAGTATTGGGCCGAACAAGCCTAACCCAACCACACACCCGCGCCCAAGCCCAGCCCGCTCGACCGGACGGACAGCGGCGGCGCGCGCGCGTGTGTGGTGATTTTTGGGTCCAATGGGTCTAGCCCATTTTGCCTATAACCTCTCAATCTAAAACACTTGGGTACCCCTTGGGGCACACCTCAAGTACCAAACCCATGCCTTATAAACCCATTCAAAATTTCCCACCAAATCAATGTGGGACAAACCTTATTCAATACCTTTAAGGATTTTACACCAAAACTCCATTTCCAGGAAGCATACTTTGGCTTCAATTTCCTATTCACTCGGTAATGGTTTTGAGCAACCAAATATACCACGTGAATCACAACGCGGCATAGAACGCGTTACCACTTTGACCCGTGAAAATCGACGCACGGGGACCACCTAAAAAATAGACCAAACTTAGGATAAAATTCTGGTTTTACCCAGAATTTATAACCATTTCCAACACTCTTAACCTCTTCACTCTCTACTATCCCTTCTTCATTTGCCTTCACTCTCACCCCTGTTTTCCACACCTTTGTAAGCATCTTCGCATTCGTCGTTTGATCTGACCAATAAGGAAACGCCACCACCGGAACCCCAGAGGCCATGCTCTCCAACGTAGAATTCCACCCACAATGCGTCACAAAACACCCCAAAGACGAGTGCGAAAGAACCTCTAGCTGAGAACACCATGGCACTATCATCCCTTGTTGCTCGAGTTCTTCCATACAGCTTAGCTTCTCTTCTTCTTCTTCTTCTTCTTTTTCTTCTTCGCGACTCTCTTTTGTTCTCATCACCCACAAGAATGGTCGATGACTTTCCAACAAACCTCGTGCAATTTCCTCTTTTTTTTGCTTTGGTAGCACAATCAAGGTCCCAAATGATGTATAAACCACCGATGATTGGGGCTTCGAGTTCAACCATTCGATATATTCTGTTGATTTTTGAAAGAGGTCGCCGCCAAACGAAGTATCTGATGTGTCTTGTCCATCTAAGAAAGCCGATGGAATCAAGGGCCCAATTCCGATCAAATTACAGTTTTGAATAGCTTTCAAGGCCTCGGGTTCTAATGCATCGCATGTGTTCAGAAGTACTTTAGGGTTGGATTCTTCATCGATTGCATCTACAAGCTCTTTGAAGCTTTTCGCCGAAAAAGAGTGTAAGCCTGACAAAATTAGAAGAGAGGGAAGGTCACGGCCGTAAAGCCGTGGCAATCCTGGTAATTCAAGGGACCAGGAAGGGTCATTGTGATTTTTCACAATGTCCTCTTCATATCCATTGAAGAAATAGTAGTAGATATCCAAAACCGTAGCAGGTTGAATCCAAAGGAGTATGGATGGGACGTGACAATTACGCACCACCGCGGCTGCCCAAGGGAGGAGGGTGTAGACAACGCATGTGACGGGGCGGCCTTCGTCGGAGCTGGTGGTGATGATATCTCTAATTATTTGAGAGCAGCTAATTTTCATCTGAGAATAGTATTGTTGGATATCGTCCCCGGGTTTAAAACCATCATCGGGGCCATCCAGAAAGGAGACAAATTTCAAGCCCTCCGGTGTTCTGGTAGTCATGCGGCGTTGGGCGGAGAGACTGGTGGTGAAGGTAACGTGTACGCCCATTGAAACGAGACGCTTGGCGAATTGGAGACAAGGGTTGATGTGGCCCTGTGCCGGAAAAGTGACGAGGAGGATGTGGCGGTGTACCATATTGTCTGCGGCGCGTGGGGTGGTTTGGGGTTGTGTGGTATGTTTTTCTTTTTGCTACTCTATGCAAAAACTCAGTGTTGTTTGTGTGCTATTGAATTGATGGGCTTATATAAAAGCCCTGTTTGGATGTTTATTTGGAATAAAATAGTTATAGGTCTCGGCTCTTTTTAGAAAGATGGTTAAAAGTTATTTTTTAATTTTTTTTGTGTGAGAGAGAAGTGAGTTAAAAGTTGAGAAGTGACTTTTAACTCATTTATCAAAATAGGCTTAAAAGTTTAAAAATTACTAAAAAAAATTAAAAAGTCAATAATCTATACCAAAAAGTTAAAAATTATATTTTCTCTTTATTTTTTTGTACATCTTTTTGTAAAAATTAAAAAGTCATCCTTAACATATAAGTTTTTTTACATTATATTTTAGTCAAAAAAACTAAAAAATTACTAAAAAAAGTATGTTTCCAAACGAGATTATAGGACAAAATAAGTTATTTTAACTAAATAGAATAAAATGTCACATCTAATTCGTAATTATTTCATTTTTTCTCTCAAAAAAGTGAAAAAGACTAAAATGTCTATTCCAAACGAGACTTTTTAGCTGCAAACTAAAATAGGTAAAAAAAACCAAAAAAATTAAAAAACTAACTCACATCCCAAACGAATCATAGTATAATTATAAAAAGAAAAATGTTATATGCCTCAAATTTTTTACTAAATAAATGATTAAATATTTCATATGAGTGTGGGGTTCATAAAATATGAATTTTACATTTATATGAGATATTTAATCATTTATTTAATAAAAATTTGATATTCTTAATATTATCCTTATAAAAGAAATACATATATAAAAACTAGTTGAGCAATGGGTTAAGAGCCGAAGCACAACTTGGAAATCTTGAAAATTGAAGAAAATAAAAACATTTTTTAGAAAATAATAACACTTGTTTGGGAAGTTTGGTGGTTAGGTTTTTTTTTTAATTTTTTACACTAAAAAGACAAATTTTTTACAAAACTAAATCCAAACATCGTTCAAAAAAAAAAAAAAATCCAAACAAAATATCACATCCAACTCCATAATTATTTTATTTTTTCTCTCACAAACATCACATCCAACCACAAAAAAATTCAACTATTTTTTCAAACACTAATAAAAATTTTTTATCTAATAATATCCTACAATTAAAAAATCTACATAAAAACTCGCTTCCTAAACACTCACAAAATAGTCCGAATTGGCATGTGCATATAGAGTCGAGATATTCTACAGTAATTTGTTTGTAGAGAGATGTTAGAGTGTTTTCTTTGTAAGGTTGGAATTTTTTTTAAGTGATTATTAATATCAGTAGTGATTTAGACTCCCTCAAACTTCAATCCCCATCATCCCATATATACGTGGCGGGTGGTGATTGGAGGAGAAGAAAAAAAATAAAAAGAAAAAGTGACGAATCAAAAAAGAAAGGGGGTCCAATCTTTATTCTATTAATATTATATATCTTCAATTTAATATTATTAGAGTCTTATCTTTTATGAAATTAAGGGCTGATTTGGCAACCTTAGAAAAAGTTAAAAATTTAAAAAGTTATTAAAAAAGTTAAAAAATTATCACTATTCATTAAAAAAATATTAAAAAATTAATATACAAATATTAATACAAATCAATTTTTTGGCCCAATCTAGATATCGACGTGATGAACTAGTCAGTGAAAGGGAAAAAAAAAAAATTCTATGTGTATATTTATTAAATTGGATGGTAAAGTTGGGCCCGTGGGGGCCATCATGAGTCCCGTTTTGATAATCTGAACCGTCAATATGTAGAACTCGTTTAGTACTATATGTTTGTAAAAAATCACGTCTATCGGATATCGCTAACTATATGATCAAATCAGTTTCGTATAAAAATGGATGTTGTTATAGTTAACAATTAACAAAAAAACTAACACGATCAGATAGCTATCGATATCCAATCAACGTGATTTTTTATAACCATATAGTACTCGACGAGTTCTACATATTAACGGTTCCGATTAGAAAAAAGGGACCCGTGGTGAGCCCCCATGGGCCAAACAACACATCCAATCAAAGCCCAAGAAGGAGATAATATTTTCTCATCTACTCAACCAGTCGACTCCACTGCCAATCCGTACGGCCTCCTACGCTATCTTCTCCTACACACTTATTTATAAAATTTTTTAATATATATTTTTTCATAAAAAGTGAAAAAATTAACCCAAACATCCATATCTTTTTCCATAACTTTCTAGTCTAAAAAGACAAAAAGTACATTTATTTAGGACACCTCAAATAGCCCCAAATCTCAATTATTTAAAAATTCATTCTAAAATCTATAAAAAAAATAAAAATAAAAATCACGAGGATCTCATTATAATGTGCGTATGCACTTACGTATTACTGCTTTGAGACAAGCGCTCTCGTAGACAAAGAGAAAGATTAATAAAAAAAAGTGTCTTAAGACTTTGTCAATTTCGAGTGTTGTTAAGAAGTGTCTTAAGACATAAAGAGAAAGATTAATAAAAAAAAAAATAAATTGTAACTTTTTGAGATGTATTTAAAATATGATTTCTCTTATAGTTTTGAAAATTGTAAATAATTTCTTATATTTAAGAAAATTAATAGAAAAAATAAAAATTTTAATTAGTCTCTTATATAACAGTGAAATTATTTGAATTGTTAATTTAAATATATTTCTGACATTATTAAAAATTATGAATTGATTTGATAATTTATTAATAAAATGGGTCATTTATTACACGGTTAGAAACTTGAAAGGTCGAGAATCGCAGAAATAATCCGTATTTTAAACAAATCTCAAGATGTATTTATAATTTTATTCCAAAAAAAAAAAAAAAAGGTGTAGATGTCAAATCCCGCATGTAGAATCTTTAGTGTATATTATTTATAAAAATAAAAATAAATAAAAATAAACAAATCTTTAGGTTGGTCTATAATCACAATTATTTTTTTTTTATCGTGTTCATCTCCAAAAAAAAAAAATATAAAATAAAAAATATGTTTTTAAAAATAGATCATTTATTTTTTTAGAGACAAACGCGTTGAAATAAATAATATAATTATCGAATCGATCTAATTTTTTTTTACAAATGATAAACAGACACTACAAAATAAATTTGAATCATCAAAATGGGACCAGTGGTAATCCCACAAGCCACTCAAGTTTTTTTATGTTTTTTTTTTTTTTTTTGGTTTAGATTTGAATTTGAAAAAAATCTAATCCTTTCACTAATTTCATAACATTTTTTATTCATTTTAAAATTTCTGTTAACTTTCTCATAATTTTTAAACCATGTTTTTTTTTTGTTATCATTTCTCTTTCAAAAAATTAGCATGTTCATTTTTTCATATTAAAAACGTCCAAATGACTGTCATTTTCCAACAAGATTTTTTAATAAAAAAAAGTCACCAAAAAAAAAAAAAGTTAAAAAAAAAAACAAAAAAACACTAATTTTGTTTGGTAAGCCTCTCAAATTATAGTTTTACCAATTGATTTGAGTGTGGTGTTTGTTTTGAGCTTTCAAATCATAATTCTACACCCATTTCTTGAAACTCAATTCAAAACATAATCATTACTTTTCAAAACTCATAACCAAACACAAAATTCAAAATTCTTTTCAAAACTCAATTTAAATCAATATTTTAATTTTTAAATATTTTTAAATATTTTAATATTTAAATATGTTATGATTTTTAAAATTTTTAAAATTTTTTGAATATTTTTAAATATTTTAATTTTTAAATATTATGATTTTAATTTTTTAAATTTAAATATTTTATAAAAATAAATTCAAACTCTATTTTATAAAAATATTTTTAAATATTTTAATTTTTTTTGTTATGTATTTGGTTACGATTTGAATGTAGAGTTGTGAAAGTAGTATGAAATTTTGAGTTACGTGTTTGGTTATGAGTTTTAAAAATAATTTTCTTAATCGAGTTTTGTTTTATGTGTTTGGTTACGATTTGAGTGTAGAGTTGTTTTTAAATTTAAAATATTAAAATTTTTAAATTATTTAAAATTTTTGAATATTTATATTATTTAAATTTTTACGATTCAAATTTTTTGAATATTTATTTTAATTTTTTACTTATTAAATTTTTTAGATTATTTAAATTATTTAAATATTTATTATTTAAAATTTTTGAATATTTATTTTGAAAAAAAATTATTTCCTTTGTAGTATTTTCAATTAAAAAATTGATTAATGTTATTTTCTGTTAATAATAAATTTTTTTAGTTGAATTTTAAAAAGAGTTTGGTTATGAGTGTTGATCAGAATTTTCAACAGTGTGAAAATAGTGTATTTTGTTATGAGTTATAACAATTTGAATTAAGTTTTGAAAACTCTTTCCAAAACTCATAATCAAACAAATTTTCTTACTTCACATGTCAAATCAAACTTTCAAAACTCAATTCCATATACAATTCAAAACTCAAGTCAACACTCTATTCAAAAACTATAACCAAACAAATTTTCTACACTCAAATCATAATTTTACAACTCATAAACTCAAAATACAACTCATACTCTTAAATCATATTTACAGAGCTCTACCAAACACAATCGAAATTTTTAAAAAAGTCAAAAACCCACTAAAAAGTACATTTTATACACCAGTCATCAAATTTTGTTACAAGTTGCATCAATCATATTAACATATTATTTGCCTTTGGTACTTTTTATTATATTAATTTTTAAATTAAAGATATCAGATATATTTACATAAGTAATATACAAAACGATAATTACAACTAGTGATATAAATACAATTTTCAATTTAATTAATTACGTTGTGTTTGACTGGACATTAATTACTTGCCCAAGTGGGTTTTGATTTTCACCACACATTCCATGAGAACCAAACAAGGTATAACAGCAACGTCCACAATTTTTCGATTAGATATACATGCGGAAGGATCTTTCATCAGTCGAATTCATGTTTTGTGCAAATCCTATGGATCTATCTATACATTTATTAAAGACTTGACGACGTCGTTGGCACTGTTTGGTACAGCTTAATTTTAGTTTTTAGTTTAATTTAAATTATTTTGATGTGTTTGGTTTAGTTTAATAATACATCTTATAATTTTTTGTAAGTCAGAAATCAACTTATTCTTTGAGTGGGGTAGGGGAAGCTTAATTTATAAGTCAGAAATCAGCTTATGTTCATAGTTATAAGCTATAAGCTGTTAAGGTATAACCTATAAGCACTTTCCCACAGCTCTACCAAACAGGGCCGTTGTCCTCTAGTGATTTGTTTTAAATTATTGTTTTATTGAATAAATAATTCAACACGATAGGTGTTTTTGGGCCATTTTGGGAAGTGGCTTGCGTTTTTATCCAAAAATCTGATTTTTACCAACTTGTTCATTTGGCAAGAGTTAAAAAGTTGGTGGCAAAATTACATAATTACCCTTAGTGTTTATATTTTGTGAGTTTGAGTGAAAAGTAATTTTTTAAGTTGGGTGGGGCTATTTTAGTCATTTTAGTGTAGTAAAAAGTAACTTTTTACCAACTTCCCAAATCACTCTAAAAAATCTTGATTAAAAGCAAAAAAGCTGATTTTTACTAACTTCCCAAAATAGGCCTTTGTTTTTTTGTTTTGTTTTCTTTTGTTTTTTTTTATACTTATGTGTAGATTATAATAAGTGAATTTATTGTGTAATAAGTCTTATAGGGAAAATTTGTCATAAAAAAACGTTACTAATTGTAAATTTTAACAACAATTTATAAAAATTATGACAAAAAAAATCACTAATTGTCAATTTTTAGCGACATATATAAAAAATTGTCACAAAAAAAAAATTTAGCAACAATTTTACCAAGATTTATTTTTAATACGACTTGATGAGAATTAAATCTAATTATTATGACCTATTGGTAGTTTACCCATTTTTTTAGTGGGCGGCGAGTTGGAGGGGATAATAATAATGTTAGAGACTTATATTTTACATTTATAAATATATTTATACTGATATGATAAAAGTGATAGGTCTCTGTTGGCTACATATTTTGTAAAAGCCAAATCACAGCTTGACATGTGGCAGAATAAGGGTATTATGGGAAGATAATTTAAGTCTTCGATCCTGATCGAACACGTGGCAATGAACATTGGTTCTCACGTGATCTGAGTAGCATTAGATCAGTAAAGAGATACAAAGTGACGTGGCGTCAACGGTTACTCATATTCGAATTCAAATACAGGAGGGAAGCTCAACTGCAAGAGATGGCGTAGTGGGACTACTTCTAAGGCAGCATGATCAGTGATCATGGAGGAGTAGTTCGACGGTTTGAAGTGCAGTTCGAAGGTCATCTTTGACAAGTATAAATAGCAGAGAAGCCCTCAGAAAAACCCCCCAGACTCAGATCATACAAACCAGTTTTTACTTCATATTTTTTCCTTTCCAGTTTTACATTTCTTGTTCTTTAAATACCTGCACTTTAATACCAGCACTGCACTTCGATTTATAGGAGTAGTTTCAAGTAGATTCAAGTAGACTGTCGCTGTAAACCTCTTCGAGGCTGAGTTTGGATTATTGTAAGTGTTCATTTTAATGAAATACTTCGATTATTCTTCATATTAACTGTTATTTCTCTTAATTTCTCCTAAGTCAAGCCACCAGTAAAAGTCCTCTTCATTGAGGCTGAAAGAACTAAAACACAATCGTCTGATAATTGGTTGGCAATTATAATTTCTGTAAGGACTGATTGATCCTTGCTGGCACGCTCGCATTTACAAAATTACCCTTCGAAAAGCCAAAAAGCCAACATATATTTTTGGCACGCCCGGTGGGACTTGTTAAAATGGCTAGACGAAGACGACAAGGAGAAAATGAACGTTTGGAAGAAGGCGTAGGAGGAGAGGTAGAGATACCTAATCCAGAGGAGAATGTGGTAACACATCCTATGGAGACTCCTATATCAGAACCTTTGGTCGAACAGACCAGTACTTCTGGACAAGAACCATATGTTCATAATATTGGACGAAACCAAGGAATTGGACCATCCACCATTCCATCTACTCAGCCAACAAATCCATGGGATGGCTTGGTAGATGTTATGGGACAACAATTAATGAACACAATGGAAAGGTGGGCAACATCCTTTTTGGATCGAATGAATAACCACCAACCAACAAATACAAGACACACAGAGGAAATTTTAAATGTCCCTCAGCAAAGATTGGCTAGAGAAAAACAGCCTATGCAAGTTAATGGACAATTTAATGGTCAGACCAGTACTCAGAACTATGAAAGACCATCGCCTCAGTCTTGGTATGAACCCATTTCAAGGCCTGTAGTAGGCCAAAATACCTCAGTACTCAACAATGAAGCCACACAAGTTGGTGGATCTGGCCAAGTACAAGAAACTGGCATAAGAATGGTGGCAAATCTCATGTTCGAAGCCATACCTGGCACTAGGGGTATAATAATCCCTTATTCTAATTTATACCCGGGGGGTTGGAGGGTTTTCCCACAAATGGAAGGGATACAACACCTGTTCCAGCACCTTTCACAGGTCTTTTTGCAGGACAGGCTCAAAGGGGTTACCTATATCCCCAACAGCAACCTGCACCACAGGGGCAACCAGTCCCAAATATACCACTTTTTGGACCAAGAGGACCACAGGCACAAGTTTGTCCTCCAAACCCTGTGTTTGTCCCTCCAGTAGTGGTTCAGCAAGCCCAAAATATGGTCCCTAGGGACCAAATTGCTGATATTGTTAGGGAGATATGTGGACCGATGGCTCGGGGGGTCCAGACTCCTGTATACAGAAAACCATACCGAGTGGGTAGATAGGGTACATGAATACCCAAGAGGATTCAGAATACCAGACTTTACCCTATTCTATGGAACTGGAAATCAATCAACAGTAGAGCATATTGCCAGATTCGTTGCTCAATGTGGTGAATTCACTAATCATGACTACATAAAACTGAGATTATTTCCAAACTCTTTAACTGGGGGAGCATTTGTATGGTATATCAACCTTACACCTGGCTCCATTCAAAATTGGCAACAAATGGAAGAGGCATTTCATGCCCAATTCTTCCAATCGGAGCCAGAGGTGTCCATGGCAGACTTGGCAAGATTGAGTCAAAGGCCTGAAGAAAAGGCTACTCAGTTCATTGCCAGATTTAAAAGGGCTCGAAATAAATGTAGAGTCATCCTTCCAGAGCCAGAATTTGTAAGATTGGCTCAAAACGGTTTAGAGTTCAGGCTTCAAAAGAAGTTTGACTCAACTGAATTCAGGATTTGGTCGAACTAACTATAAGGTGTCTCGATATGAAGCATTACTAGAAGAAGAACAAGATCGAAACAATGCTTCGTATAAGACATATTATAGAGATCCCAATTATGAGATCGATGCAGCAGAGATTGTGGGCAAAGAACCCGTAATCTGTGAAGCATTAATTCATAAGGATACAACCATCGACCAGCAGTTTAAAAAGAAAGACTTTCACAGAAAGTATTCTTTCGATTTAAC
>JAPPVO010000342.1:0-15504 GCA_030407325.1 Camellia japonica
ATACCTAATGGATGGTTTCTTCGAAACAATGGCAAGGGACTTTCAAGGGACTTGTTGAAGGGCATCTTTGCCATTGCCGATGTGATCCAATCCCAGCGTCGGTATCCTTGACCGCACAAAGTCTCCCCGAATGACACTGTGACAGGATGTGTGTGTGATCCACCCATGTCAATAAAGAGAAGTAAATGGTTATTGTGAAACCAAGAAAAAGTTTGATGACAAGGTTTTTTTGTCACTTCAGTGGGCCATGAAAAAGGAAAAGAACAAATGTGATATAAATTAATAAAATTTCTATATTTTTTTAAATATGTATTTATAATACTTTAAATTTTAATTTTGTTAATTTTGTATTTAAATTTTTTTTTTTTTTTTAATTTGAGTTACTTTGATCCAATTTCAAATGGACTGTCTAAAGTTAATAAAATGATAATAAAATATACTTTGGTTTTTAAAGTTATTAATTTTGACAATTTCATCTTGAAATATTAATGACGAAAATAAAATATAATTTTATAATATTAAGAGACGGAATTAATATTACACAAAACGTATAATTTAGAAATTATAGTTGAAATTTATAATTGTTTTGGTAACTATTTAAGTGACAGTTTGAAATTGGACCTATTTTATTCAAATTAAAAATTCAAAGACAAAATTGAAAAAATTAAAGTAACATAAATCTCGTACTTTAAGAATGATGAATATATAAGGAAATATCATTTTACTGCCTAAAGTATCATTTTAAAAATTAATTTGACCCCTATTCTTTTAATAATATCAATTTTACACCTAAACAATTTGATTTTGAATCAATTTTACCTCTATCGTTGGCTACCATTTATAATCAAACAGAAGTGTTGACATGACACTAAATATTTGTTTGAAATTTTATTTTACCCTAAACTATCTCTAGATTATCAATTACACCCTCGAACTTCATTTCATTTAAGGGTCTAATTGACATTGTGGGAATAGTTTGGAGAGTAAAATAAAATTCAAATGAAGTTTTGGTGTCACATCAGCAACTTCCGTTTGATCATTAACGACAATTGACGGTGGAGTAAAATTGATGCAAAATCAAATAATTTAGATATAAAATTGATATTATTAAAAATGGGTTGAATTGATTATTGAGTAATAACTTACTGAACAAAATGATATTTTCTCTAAATATATTTATCTTATATTTTATTTATAGGTGTGGCACATAAATGCGTATTTGAAATGGAATTCAATAAGAATAATTCATGCAAGTAATTAAAGGATTTATAAAATTTATTAATTTATTGCATTACAAAAATGTTGGGGGTGCACCCATATGAAAGAAAAGTTAAAAGAAAGTAAAAAAAGTTTGTGGCTACAAAAGTTTATGGACAATTATTGTCTGCAAAGGACACATACATGGGCCTATAAAGTCAGGAAATGATTCTCAATATTTATAGCGCGTCAATTAACATATTTAAAATAAGAGATTAAATTGAAATAATTTATATATATTAAACAATAAATTCATATAATTTAAATATTAAAAATTAAATTATAATATTTTTAACACAATTTAAATATTAAAAGTAAAAGACCCTGGCTGTGTGGCCTAATAGCCATACCTTAAGATGTGGTGATTGAGAAGTTAAGGGTTCAAACTTCTAGAGCAGTGGTGACTCTTCAATTGTAATCTAATTATACTAATACGTTATCTTTGACCAAAGAAATATATTAAAAATTAAAATGATACAGAACTCATATTTTATGAGCTAAAAATATAATTAAATAAATATTATCTTTGTAGGTGTTTTGTTTAAAGTAAATGATTTACATTAAAATGTTCACACTAAGATTTGCTCAAAATATAAATCGCCCCATGTGATTTTAAATTTTTTGATCGTGTAACAAATGACCCTTTTATTAATTATTTATTAAGTTCATTAACAATTTTATTGTATTGAAGGAAAGTTAAGAAATTTTATTTTTTCTGATGAAATCTAATCTAAATTTCATAAATAAGTGGGGAGATTTCAACTAGTAATCTTTTAGTGAGATGTTAAAATTCTGACCAACCAAACTATTCTTAAAGACTAGAAATAGTTCCCTTTAAGATTCTTTTTTCTCCATAACCCGCAAGGCTTCATTTTGTAGGTCCTGTGGGACTCCCGCAATGGTGATTTGAACTTTTCATCTTATACGTCTTGAAAAGAAAAATACATATGTAAAAATTAATTTGATCGGAAAGTGATAGACACATTAATTAATTATGTTTTGTTTTATAAAATTGATGATAAATATAATTTTAAACTAAAACCGTTTATTTTATAAAATTAAATATGATAAATTAATATGTTTATTGATATCTAATTAAACTAATCCTTTTCATATATCTTCTTTCCTATGAGGTTTACGAAATAAACAGTTTAGATCATTGTTGTAGTGCCTTACGAAGCACACAAAATAAAAACCTTAACCTTGTTTGTTTGGCAAATTAGGTTGGATGGGATTATGAGTACGGTGAGATTGAGTGAGAAGATTATTAGTGTGGTGATGTTAGGTTAGAGATGTAAGATAAAATATATTTGTTTGTAAACTAATGTGATGGTATTTGTTAATTAAAATTAAATATATAAAACTACCTAAAAGCCCTCACATATATAATTTTGTTGATTTTGTAAAATAGAGGACAAGCAATATGATTATTTTAACTATCAATTTGTGTGAGGAGATTAACAATCTGAACCCTCCTATGAAAATGTTGTCCCACCTTGAGAAGTGATTCATACTCTTATGAGACTGCTGAATCCATTTCATTTTGTTTTACACAAATATGGATTCCATGAGTCTCACAACACAAATTGATAATCCAGTCCTCTTCCAAAAATCCCAATCAAACATGACTTAAGAGTTATAGAGGAGATAGTGTAGGGAACTGCTCGCATATTGATTAGCAAGCCTATGTTGTTCATGGGTGGGCCCAAGGGAAAAAGCGAGACCCCTCAATGGGAGTGACTCCCACCACCCCACTGAATGATGATTAGTCCATTATTATTATTTTTTTATTTTTTATTTATTTATTTTTTTTTGGGTCCTTCTCTTACTGCCCCCACGTGTATGTGGAGGTGCTGGGGGTCTGGATCACTGCCGGTGGGTCCAATTTGACATGTATTATGAATCTGGTGAAATTGAAATTCAGTAAATGATTGTAAAATAAATTAAAAATAAATAAAATTCAAATCAATGGTATACTTTATTAATTTAATAATTAAAATCATATATATATATATATATATATAATTTGTAAATATTTTAGGAAGAGATCTCTAGATTATAAATTTTTCTATGAATTTTCATTAACAATCTGAACCCTCCTATGAGAATGTTAGTCCCACCATGAGAAGTGATTCACACAATAATGAGATTGCTAAATCCATTTCATTTTGTTTTACACAAATATGGGTTCCATGAGTCTCACAAATTGATAATCCAATCATCTTCCTAAAATCCCAATCAAACATGCCCTAAGAATTATGGGAGAGATAGTGTAGGGAACTGCTCGCATATTAATTAGCAAGCCTATATTGTTCATGGGTGGGCTCAATTTGACATGTATTATGAATATGGAGAAATTGAAATTCAGTAAATGTCACGACTCGCTCCCCGTACATAAGGGTTAAGTATCGTGATGGTCAGTAACTGAGGTTACCTCCGGCCAATTCTTAAACAAATTAATAAACGCGAACAGAAATAATATTCAAGTGAGGGTACCAAAATAATCATTGGAGCTTCTATTTTTATTACAAAATTTATTGACCAAAAAGGCCGATATTTACATATAAACATATCCATAAAAGTGTTGTGTATGTTTATTCCGCAGCCTGACTTTCCAAAAGTTATTTCTGAATTGCATTGTTTCCTGAAAATTGGTAAACAGCTATAAGCACATGGCAGAGTGAGAAATATTATGCCAAGAGTATAAGACATACAAAATAACCATGGATAGTTATGTAACTAAAATATTTAAAATAACTTAGTCTGAACAAATAATCATTTAAGTAGCAAAATTGAGATTATGTAAATAAATAACCATAACCACGGTACCGAACAGAACAGAACGAAGGTCATAGGAGTGACAGTCAGAACAGAGGTACGGATTCAAGAGGTGGCTTGTACGGATTATAAAGGTGGCTCCCACAACAATGTAGCACTTATCTCTGCATAGAATAGAGGTCAATAGATTCATGATAATAGAGGGCCACAAAGTGATTAAACAGAGACCGATGGTTATTTAAGTCCCCCAAGGTGTGAGACTCCCGTGGTGGTACTTACAAAACATAATTGTTTATAAGGTTATAGTCAAATATTCTTTAAAATTAAAACAAACATATCCATGGGTTTCATTTTAAACAAATAGGGGTTAGGAAATAATTCACGTAATTGAAATATTAATACAGCTTAATATAATTTATAAAACAAAACTTGTATAAAATAGAGGGATTTTTATTGATAAATCCCATTTAGAAGTATTTTAACCCAAAAAGTCCATGAAGAAATTTATTAACCCATTTAGTCCCATGTATGTATAGTTTTATTCCATAAAGTCCTTTTTCTTGATTTACACTCTTTTTTTAGACTCTTATGCCCTTATACTTAATTTTTATACCCTTACAAATATTTTTTGAACGGTTAGCAATTTTATGATGTAAATATTCATATTTTAACATTCACATTGGTAAGAATGTAAAATTGGCCCGTGGCCTGTGGATGGTCCGAAGATCGCCCCCGGGCCGGGGCGGGCCCGGTCCGTTGACAATGTGAATATTTACATTGACATGTTAACATTCACATTGATAGAAGTGTAAATATAGCGACCCCGGTCTTTTTCCTTTAGATTGTTGTATCCGGACTTAAGTTCCGTGGATCCAGGCATTGTGTATTGTTGTTGTGTCCTTTAATTCTTTATTTTTGAGTTATGGGTTGAGTTGGACAGGTTTGTTACAGGTTGGTTGGGTTGGAAACCAAGTGTTGTTGTCCAGATTTTTGGACCTTCGCTCGAGCGAGGAGTTGGTCGCTCGAGCGAGCTGTTGTTTTTGTTCTTCGCTCGAGCCAGGGTTTGGTCGCTCGAGCGAGAGTTTGCGTCTGGGCTTAGGACCTGAGAGATGTGTTTCTTGGCTCGAGCGAGCATTTCTTCGCTCGAGCGAGAGAGGTGTATGTTTTCGAGTTCGTCGCTCGAGCGAGCATTTCGTCGCTCGAGCGAGCTTCTGGGTTGCAGACCTGAAGCATCGAGTTTTTGGCTCGAGCGAGCTTTTCTTCGCTCGAGCGTGGATTTTTGTGTCTGGTCGCTCGAGCGACCATGTCTTCACTCGAGCGAGCCTGTTCAGTTTAAATAGGCAGCAGCGGGTTTTTTAATCAGTTTTCTATCTCTTTTTGTTTCTAAACCCTAGGTCTGACCATTCTCTCTCCCTACACACCTTCTACCCTAGGTTTCATCTAGTATTAGGGTGTTTCTACCCTAGTTCCTTTATTAAAAAGGTAGAGGAGAGTGAGGGCTACATTTTAATCTGAGAAATTGTTGGTTTGGAGCACTTTGGAGTTTTGGGCATCATCTTCATCTTCTCCTTTTTGAGTTATTTCTTCGAGGTAGGGATTTCCTACTCCATGTATACGCTTTAATCCTAAGTGGTGGTATTTTGGTATGTGGGGGTAGTTTGGTAATTTTGGGAGAAACCTTAGGGTTTTGTCATAGATTAATTTATATAATTAATTAAAGGAAGATTGTGATATTGGGGTAAATTCATGAGATTGGGGAATTTAGTGGTTTATTGTTGTATTGGTAGTTTAAATACTTACCTTAGAGAATATTGAAATTATTGAAATTACATTTATTGTAATAGTTATTTCTTGCTTAGAAATAATTGTTTTGGGCTATCGGTGGAGGATAGTCATTGATTGTTGTAGACCTTGCATGCGGCTTAGGTATAACTGAAATTAAGTCATTAATGTTGACTGTTGAATTAATACAGACATTATGTGTATTGATTGTGAGATGTATATGTTATGTGTTTACATACATGTATTAGTTGAGCATTGCATATGCATATTGTATGGGAGGAGATAGGGGATGTACTCCACGGTTAGGGGAAGATAGGGAATGGACCTCTTAACCGGATTTTGTTTGGGAGGAGATAGGGGATGGACTCCATTAGCATCACTATTATGTGTGCTTATTGATATTGAAGTGTTTTTGCATATTATTGATACAACACTAAAATGTGTATCAGTTGGGAAGTATGGAAGTGAATTTGATTGTGATTGATATAATACCAACATGTGTATTCGTTATGTTAGGTTTAACTTGAATTGTTATTCCTGTTGAATTGGAAGTATTGTTAATAAAAGATGAAACCCCAGTTGAGTTATTTGGCCAGGTTCTGAGCCATAAATGGAAGGTGAATTGTGTCATAGGCAATGTAGTCATTCGTGTTATGAATTTGTAAATTGATTATCCGGTGTTAACCATGTATCAGATGCTACTGCTTTAGTTAATTCATATGCTTGGTTTAGTATTTCTCTACTGGGCTGTGGCTCACCCTATATGGGAACTTCATTTTCAGGTTCAGGTGGTTCATTACCTCCAAGGACTTAGCTTGTGAGGATTTGGACTCGAAGATTTGTTTTTATTTATCTGTTTTTATTTGATACATGTAAACATTCAAGCCTAGGGCTTTATTTGTATTGAGTTAGACTCTTATTTCTTTGTGTCCAAGTGTTGGCTTGGCAAGATGTAAGCCCGTAGGGCATTTATTTTGATGTTACATGTAATGCTTTTATGTAGTAATACTCTGATGGATAATAGAATGTTTCGTTTTCTAGTATTAATGTATGTTAATCTTATATATGATGGGTTTTATTTTGAGGGCGTTACAGTAAAATTAGCCCGCGGCCCGTGGGTGGCCCGAAACCCGCCCGTGGGCTGCCCGGGGCGGGCTCAGCCCGGCCTGTTGACAATGTGAATATTCACATTAACATATTAACATTCACGTTGATAGAAGTGTAAAATTGATCCGCAGCCCATAGGCGGCCCAAAACCCGCCCGTAGGCCCGGCCCGGCCCATTTACAATGTGAATGTTCACATTGACACATTAACATTCACATTGATAGGAATGTAAAATTGGCCAGCGGCCTGTGGGCAGCTAGAAGCCCGCCCGTTGCCCTGGGCGGGGCGGGCTGTAAATATTCATATTTTAACATTCACATTGGTAAGAATGTAAAATTGGCCCGTGGCCCGTGGGCGGTCCGAAGCTCGCCCCAGAGCCGGGGCGGGCCCAGTCCGTTGACAATGTGAATATTCACATTGACATGTTAACATTCACATTGATAGAAGTGTAAAATTGGCCCGCGGCCCGTGCGCGGCCCGTGGGCGGCCCGAAACCCGCCTGCGGCCTGTGGGTTGCCCGGGGAGGGCCCGGCCCAGCCCGTTGACAATGTGAATATTCACACTAACATATTAACATTCACGTTGATAGGAGTGTAAAATTAACCCGCGGCCCGTAGGCGGCCCGAAACCCGCCCGCGGGCCCGGCCCATTTACAATGTAAATATTTACATTGACATGTTAACATTCACATTGATAGGAGTGTAAAATTGGCTTGCGGCCCGTGGGCGGCCCGAAACCCGCCCGCGGGCCGGCCCAACCCGTTTACAATGTGAATATTCACATTGACATGTTAACATTCACATTGATAGGAGTGTAAAATTGGCCCGCGGCCCGTGGGCGGCCCGAAGCCCGCCCGTTGCCCGGGGCAGGGCGGGCTGTAAATATTCATATTTTAACATTCACATTGGTAAGAATGTAAAATTGGCCCGTGGCCCATGGGCGGTCTGAAGCTCCCCCCTGGACCGGGGCAGGCCCGGTCCGTTGACAATGTGAATATTCACATTGACATGTTAACATTCACATTGATAGAAGTGTAAAATTGGTCCGCGGCCCGTGGGCGGCTCGAAACCCGTCCGCGGCCCGTGGGCTGCCCGGGGCGGGCCCGACTCAGCCCGTTGACAATGTGAATATTCACATTAACATATTAACATTCACGTTGATAGGAGTGTAAAATTGACCCGCGACCCGTAGGTGGCCCGAAACCTGCCCGCGGGCCGGTCTAGCCCGGCTCGGCCCGTTTACAATGTGAATATTCACATTGACATGTTAACATTAACATTGATAGGAGTGTAAAATTGGCCTGCGGCCTGGAGCGGGTTCGACCTGTTGACAATGTGAATATTCACATTGACATGTTAATGTTCACATTGATAGGAGTGTAAAATTGGCCCGCGGCCCGTGGGCCACCCGAAGCCCTCTCGCCGCCCGGGGCAAGCTTGTTTGGGCCCGGGCTCGAGCCCAGCCCGAGAACTTGGGCTAGGACCTGGGCCATCACTTTGAAGCTCGGTTCGCATAAGGCCCATTTAAAGGTCGACCCGAGGCCCGGCCCGCCAGAGGCCCGGTGTCTTTTTTGTGGAAAATAATAAAATTTTGGGAGAAAAAATTAAAAAGAAATAAAAAAAATGGCGAGGCTCACCCAAGCCCAAGTCTAGGCCCAAGCCCCTTGGCTCGACCCATCGGGGCACCCAAAGCCTGAATACCTTTGTGCCAGGGCTAGGGCCTAGGCCTAATTTTTTGGCCCGTGGGCCGGTCCGGCCCGGCCCGAATTTTGGCAAGCACCCACGAGGCTTTACATGGGTTGGCCTCAGCCCGGGCTGGGCCGAGCCCCTACACATTGATGATATGAACATTCACATTGACGGTGTGAACATTTGCATTGACAATGTGAACATTCATATTGACGATGTGAACATTCACATTAGGGGTATTTTGGTAATTATGTCACCCATAGGATGTGAACATTCACATTAGGGGTATTTTGGTAATTATGTCACCCATAGAACTTATTGAAACATAAGAAAATAATGTGGACTAAATGGAACATAAGTAGATGAAAAGGGTATTTTGGTCTTCTTACCTCAAATAGGAACATTCACATTGACGGTGTGAACATTTACATTGACAGTGTGAACATTCACATTGACGATGCGAACATTCACATTAGGGATATTTTGGTAATTATGTCACCCATAGGATGTGAACATTCACATTAGGGGTATTTTGGTAATTATGTCACCCATAGGACTTATTAAAACATAAGAAAATAATGTGGACTAAATGGAACATAAGTAGATGAAAAGGGTATTTTGGTCTTCTTACCTCAAATAGGAACATTCACATTGACGGTGTGAACATTCACATTAGGGGTATTTTGGTAATTACGTCACCCATAGGATGTGAACATTCACATTAGGGGTATTTTGATAATTATGTCACCCATAGGACTTATTGAAACATAAAAAAATAATGTGGACTAAATGGAACATAAGTAGATGAAAAGGGTATTTTGGTCTTCTTACCTTAAATAGGACCTAATGGAATAGTCAAAAAGAATATGGGTTGGATGGAATAAAGCTCTTAGAAAAAGGATTTATCAAAAAAGCTCCCTAAAATAAATTATGGTAAGTCAAAACATACGTAAAATATATTATGGTAACTCAAGGTATAATATAACTCACCTTAAAAATAGTACTTTATTCTTTCTTTCCATTACCAAAGACCCTTTCTACTTCCATTAGTTTCTCTCCTTTTCTTTCCTTCCTTCAGTTTTCCTTTCTTTCCCTTTCTTCCGTCAGTTTTCCTTTCTTTCTCTCTCTCTTTTTTTTTTTTCCTTTTTCTTTCCAGAGGGTTCATCAACTCCTCCCCATTTATAGGGAGGTAAAAGCCACATCCGTCCAACACGTGGTAGTTCGAAGATTTGCTCAGGATTTATATTTATCAAAATAAATATTTAAGATAATTGCACTTTGGCTCAGTTTTTTAATATAACTATGTTAGGTTTTTATTCTTGGCAATCCCGTTTGACAAAACTCTTTTGAGTTGTAATTTTATTCGCATTTTTTATTTCAGTGAGGCTATGAGTTTATTAGATGCGAATCCAACCCGAATCGAGCTTTGCGGAGAAGTTTGTGATGTTAATGCTTTCAAGATTGCCACTTCGCTGATTATTACGGGGGTCGAGCTGCCCGGTCAGCTCGCGGCCGAAGCAAAATTCAAAATTGCATTCAAAATTGCATATCAGCCGTTGCTCGCTCGAGCCATGGAGTGCTCGCTCGAGCTAAGACTTTCTCGCTCGAGCCAAGGAATGCTTGCTCGAGCCAAGGATTGCGTCCATACAAAAACCTGAAGAAGTGTATTCCTCGCTCGAGCCAAGGATCCGTCGCTCGAGCCAAGGCACTAGTAGAAATCATGAAAATTACTCTCCTCGCTCGAGCCAGCAAATCTTCGCCGGATTTCTCAAGGAGTTTGTTTTCTTCCCAATCTAGGATTACTTTTGGTTCTCTATAAATACTTGGTTTTCTCCCAAAACTAAGTAATTGATTAAAGTCCTCCAGATCTTCTTTTTGGTTCTTAAAGGTTTATATCTGGGGATATTTTGTTATTTTTTCTTTGATGTTTTATTGAGTATTCAACTCATGGTTTAAAGAGAGCACATCAAAGGTTTGTTTGTTATACACAAAAGAGAGAGTTATTCTTCAGTTGTGAATTCTGAAGAATTCGAGCCTGAAGCTTTGGTGGAATCCGGAGTGGCTCATCAGAAAGACAATTCCGTGCTGAAGATGGGGTTGGAAGAGGCACATAGAGGTTGGTTCAATTAGGCGTTGTGAATTCGCTAGATAATTGAGAGTATACCTGTGTAATTCCTTTATATCTTCTTAGTGGATTGTTCTTGTGGCAGTTGCCCGTGGTTTTTTGATCACAATTGGAAGGTGTCCAATTGTGGTTTTTCCACGTAAAATCTGTGTCTCTTTCTTTTGATTGTTTGATTGGGATTGTTATATTTTGCTTATTATTGATACATAATCACAAATTAACATCTAGGGTTTCTAGTTTTTTCAAACTATATAAATAAATTAATTCCTAATTAAATTACACTCTATCATATACCAACAAAAAATTAATTATTTATTTTACTACCACACCCATTATTATTATTATTATTATTATTATTATTATTATTATTGTTATCAATATTATTATTTATTTACTCTTATTTTTATATTTATTTATTTACTATCTTTAACTTAATTTGGCCCAACTAGTATTATAATTTCATATTTCTGTTAATTTGGCCCCAAATAATAATTCCTAATTAATCTCATATTTGATAATTCAATGCTAAATTAGATTATGTATTTATTATTATTTACTTAATAATATATTATTACATATAACCATAATACTAGTATAAAATTTAAGGTATAACTTAAATTTTCGGGTTGTTACAGTAAAAGTTTGTAAAATTTTAAAAAAAAAAAATTCAAATCAATGGTATACTTTATTAATTTAATAATTAAAATCATATATATTTTTTGATAAATTTGTAAATATTTTAGGAAGAGATCACTGGATTATAAATTTTCCTATGAATTTTCAAATAGCAATAAAATGACAATTGATGCCAGCCAGTAATGGTGGTCATTCATCGGGTCGGGCTGGCCTAACACTACCTAATAAGAGATTTTGTATTTACTCAATTCCGTTCGGTCCAAACATCTGGCCTATATAATCATCCCAAGCCCAATCCTAAATAAATTTTAATTCTCAAACATGTCTATCGGACCATATACATAAGCTATTAAAAAAAAAAACTAAATAATTTTTTATAAATAAACAAAGGCTTATAAAGCAACTAGCTATTATAAAGATTCAATACCATATTAATTAAAACATTACAAAGTTTTTTAAACCAAACAAAGTTCAACAATAACATTTGTAGAAGGAAAATGATATACAAACTCACTTTGTAGACTTATTTTTCTTGAAATAGAAAAACGAAAAATGAAGTACATAAAGTTAAGAGTTTTGCATTGTAGACGGATCCACGAAGTTGTTGGCTACATATTTTGTAAAAGCCAATCACAATTCGACACGTAGCAGAATAAGGGTAATATAGGAAGACCATTTAAGTCTTCGATCCTGATCGTACACGTGGCAGTTAGTATTGGTTCTCACGTGATCTGAGTAGCACTGGATCAATAAAGAGGTGCAAGGTGACGTGGCTTCAACGGTTACTCACATTCAAATTCAAATATAGGAGGGAAGCCCAACTGCAAGTAATGGCATAGTGGAACTACTTCTAAGGCAGCATGATCAAGCAATCATGGAGGAGCAGTTCGACGGTTTGAAGTGTAGTTCGATGGTCATCCTTGAGGAGTATAAATAGCAGGGAAGCTCCTAGAAAAAGCCCCCAAACTCAGATCCAACAAACCAGTCATTTACTTCATATTTTCTTTTCTAGTTTTACATTTCCAGTCTTTACATTTCCTGCACTTTAAATACCTGTTCTTTACATTCCTGCACTGCCTTCGTTCATAGGAGTAGTTTTGAGTAGATTGTCGCTGTAAACCTCTACGAAGTTGAGTTTGGATCATTGTAAGTTTTCATCTTAATGAAATACTTCAATTGTTCGTCATTTATCTATTATTTTGCTTAATTTCTCCTAGGTCAAGCCACCAGTAAAAGTCCTCTTCATTGAGGCTGAAAGAACTAAAACACAATCGTCTGATAATTGGTTGGCAATTATAATTTCTGTAAGGACTGATTGATCCTTGCTGGCACGCTCGCATTTACAAAAATACCCTTCGAAAGCCAAAAACCAACATATATTTTTGGCACACCCGGTGGACCTGTTAAAATGGCTAGACGAAGACGACAAGGAGAAAATGAACGCTTGGAAGAAGGCGTAGAAGGAGAGGTAGAAATACCTAATCCAGAGGATAATGTGGTAACACATCCTGTGGAAACTCCCATGTTATCAGAACCTATGGTCGAACAGACCAGTACTTCGGGACAAGAACCATATGTTCATAATATTGGACGAAACCAAGGAATTGGGCCAACCACTATTCCATCTACTCAGCCAACAAATCCATGGGATGGCCTAGTAGATGCTATGGGACAACAATTAATGAACACAATGGAAAGGTGGGCAACATCCTTTTTGGATCGAATGAATAACCACCAACCAACAAACACAAGACACCCAGAGGAAGTTTTAAATGTCCCTCAGCAAAGATTGGCTAGAGATAAACAGTCTATGCAAGTTAATGGACATTCTAATGGTCAAACTAGTAATCAGAACTATGAAAGACCATCACCTCAGTCTTAGTATGAACCCATTTCGAGTCCTATAGCAGGCCAAAATGCCTCAGTACTCAACAATGAAGCCACACAAGTTGGTGGATTTGGTCAAGTACAAGAAACTGGCGTAAGAATGGTTACAAATCCCATGTTCGAAGCCATACCTGGCACTAGGGGGTATAATAATCCCTTATTTGAATTTATACCCGGGGGGTTGGAAGGTTGGCCTGCAAATGGAAGGGACACAACACCTGTTCCAGCACCTTTCGCAGGTCCTTTCGCAGGACAGGCTCAAAGGGGTTACCCACACCCCCAACAGCAACCTGCACCACAGGGACAACCAATCCCAAATGTACCACCTTATGGACCAAGAGGACCGCAAGCACAAGTTTGTCCACCAAATCCTGTGTTTGTCTCTCCAGTAGTGGTTCAACAGGCACAAAATATGGTCCCTAGGGACCAAATTGCTGATATTGTTAGGGAGATGTGTGGACCGATGGCTCGGGGGGTCCAGACTCCTGTATACAGAAAACCATACCCAGAATGGGTAGATAGGGTACATGAATACCCAAGGGGGTTCAGGATACCAGATTTTACCCTTTTCTATGGGAGTGGAAACCAATCAACAATAGAGCATATTGCTAGGTTTGTTGCTCAATGCGGTGAATTTACTAATCATGACCATATGAAACTAAGATTATTCCCAAATTCTCTAACTGGGGGAGCGTTTGTATGGTACATCAACCTTACACCTGGCTCCATTCAAAATTGGCAACAAATGGAAGAGGCATTTCATGCCCAATTCTTCCAGTCGGAGCCAGAGGTTTCTATGGCAGACTTGGCTAGATTGAGTCAAAGGCCTGAAGAAAAGGCTAATCAGTTTATTGCTAGATTTAAAAGGGCTCGAAATAAATGTAGAGTCATCCTGCCAGAGTCAGAATTCGTAAGATTGGCTCAAAATGGCCTAGAGTTCAGGCTTCGAAAGAAGTTTGACTCAACTGAATTCAGAGATTTGGTGTAACTAACCTATAAGGTGTCTAGATACGAAGCATTACTAGAGGAGGAACAAGATCGAAATAATGCATCGTACAAGACATATTATAGAGATCCTAATTATGAGATCGATGCAGCAGAGATTGTGGGCAAAGAACCTGTGATTTGTGAGGCATTAGTTCATAAGGATACAACAATTAACCAGCAGTTTAAAAAGAAAGACTTTCACAGAAAGTATTCTTTCGATTTAACAAAGGCAGATGACATCTTCGATCATTTGCTTGCGGCCAACTTCCTTAAGTTACCTAAAGGAGTAAAACTGTCATCTCCAGATGAACTTAAGGGAAAAGTATATTGTAAATGGCATAACTCTTGGTCTCACTTGACTAAAAACTACATTGTTTTTCGAGACAGGATCCAAGAACAAATTCGGAAAGAAAGTTTGAAGTTCCCAACCAAAACAGAAAAGGCCATGGGGATCGACAGTAATCCATTTCCAGAAGTTGGAGAGGTGGCAGCCAATGTCATTACGTCAGACTTCCAGAACTTGTCCTTGACAGAATTGGAAGAAGTCAATGTACAGATGCATGTTGCTAACCAGACAACCATCAAGAAGGACACCAGAAACCCACCAGCTATTGGACAAGGTTTCTCACACCAGAAGGAACACTCTGATGAAGAATCACTGGATGATGATTCCTTAGAGGCAGCAATGATGCAAAGGATGTGTCCCAGGTGCAGACTGAGTTATAAATGGTTGAAGGGGCTTCCAATTGATGGTAAGCAATATTACAGGGATGTACAGAGACGTCTTAGATCAACCAATGCTTACAACAAAAGGCCGTATCCGGCTAGTGATAGGCAGCGACCACTAGTGGTTGAGCCTGCAGTGGACATAATTCATGCTAAAGGCAAGAGGCCCTTATATGAATCCAGGCCACCTAACTATTACAGAATGGAGAGCAGTCATTCCGAAAGAAGACTGGAGAAAGGCTCAGTTCATGGGATCAAAGCCAGAGATTGGCCCCCTAGACCAGCCTCACGCAGGACAGAAAGTGGCTACCTTCATCGAAGGTCTGAATCAGGCTCGAAACATGAGGTCAGGGCCAAGCACTTACCTTCACAGCCAGCTTCGAAGATGGCTTCGAAGGTAGAAAAAAGTGGTTCAACATCTGAGTCAGTAAGTTCGTGGGTACCTGGAGTTCCAGACTGGTTTGTAATGCAAAACAAACCTAGGGAAGTGCCTGCCCGGAGAGATGTTGGAATCCAAGGCAGGATGGTTAAG
>JAPPVO010000343.1:0-32880 GCA_030407325.1 Camellia japonica
ATTTCAGAGTCGGTGTGTTCCGCTTTTAAGGTTTGTGCATGTACGGGAAAGAATAAACCTTCTCGTATAATCCTATTGATCAAGTCTGCGCTCCTCCGTACGTCGTCGTTTTATCACCTGAAAACACAAACGTGAACTAGCCGGCGGGTGTGTGCCGGAAACCTCTCCGATGCCTAAGTCAGCAAACTAGACAAATAGACAAGGGCTCTGTGTATTCAGAAAACAAAGTTGTGTTTTCGTGTGGCACAATCCTAGTAGGACTTCTACTCCTCCATGCAGAGTCCTCCTAGGATTCATATTCCTGAAGGATAATGCTTATCCTTTCACACCCCCCTCACTGCTTAAACCAAGTGAGATGGTTTTACCATGGCCGGACTCCAATATCATCGAAGTAATCATGGTCACGCCGAACCATAGCATAAACCGAACTATCACTATTTCGGTTCTTCCTTCAATGGACCTGACTCAGCTTCTCTTCAACAAAACCGTGATAGGCCTAGACCGAAATAACATCCAACAAAGTTTATTAGACCGAACTAACCATACCTCGCCGTAACCGGTATAAGTTCAAAGCATCTTTACACTGGTCTAACTGCAAAGCGTCCCTTGACCGGACTAACATTACGCTTCACTCGGACCGTACTAACTACTGCGCTTGGGACCGGACTATCTTAAAGTTTCTTCAAGACCGGAGTAACTTTATGGCCTTTTTATTCAGCCCTTCGTACTGAGGCCCATAACGGCTCAGCTCGGCCCAATTTGCATATAAATTACCCTCTCAGTGCAATATGTGGAAAATATATGATTGCAATTGGAAACTTCTTTACTAAACATTACAGTTGTTGATAATAGTTGTATCAGTAGTGCCGATTACGAATCATCCCTTTAACTTAAGCAACTCGTTGATAAATAGAGGGGTATTTTTGAAATTTTAAAAAGGTAGAAAACATTAAGGTATCTTTGTACTTTTTAAAGTAGTAGAGACAGAGATAATTTGTGAATGTCATTAAATTGACATGAAATTTTTAGAGTATTTAGAAAGTTGGGAATATGATTTTATCAAAGAAGTTATCCATACTCTCGAAAGAACATAAAGAATAATATTAGAGATCATGAAAAAAATATCATGAAATGCATCATGAAGATTTTTCATCCTTTAATTAGTGTGTAGTATTTTATTGTATGTGTAATCTAAAGATAAAAAATATTTCATGATTATTTTTATGATATTTTTTTCATGATCCGTAGCATTACTCGAACATAAAATGGTATTTTTATTATATGCATCTGGATTATATATGCATTTGATGTTCGTTGACTTGCATGCAGTTTGACGTTGGGATGGATATTATTTCCCTCGTTAACATTGGGTTCATGCAATCTATTTGCATCGATCTTGCTTTTGTTTGAGTTGATTCCAATCTGAGTTGAAAGGTGGACTAATTGAAAACAGTAATGCTGGACCCAATTTTGTATTCATGTAACTCCATAGTGATATATTGATGTGGGTTGAATTTTATATAAATTACCATTATCCCTATCATATTTATTCTACTGGGTCTCGCTTCAAATACCAAAGTTTCATTACTGTTTTGACGTTGACCGTAGTAATATGTTAGTAGAGTATGTCGTAGTCGTATGTGTTTGCAGGATCCTTATTGGCACAAGCTTTTGTGGCACTGTTTTGACAACAACTCCTACCACGCTACCACGGCTGTCCTCTCCCAGAAAGGCAATATTATGCAGACAAAGAGCTTAATTTGGAAGACAATTGGAATTATGAAGAAGGAGCTTAGCAAAAGGGCATGAATAGATATCTTAATTTCCATCTCAATCTGTTAAGAATGAAACTGAATAATTGGCAACAAGTTTTTCCAATTTCTTGAACTACAAATTCATAATTAAAGATTAACTGTTTGAAGATTATATAAAAATATGTTCTATGGTATACTCGTTAAGATATTCTGATTGAAAGCAAGTTTTTGGGTGGGTAGATTGAAAGCAAGTTGAAAACAAAGTATTATGTAGAAGGTACATATACACACATTTCATTTTTTATTGTATGTGGGGTTTTAGGGGAAAACTACTCTATGGTCCCGCTTTAAATTTGCTATAGTTTCCAAGTTAAAGCAATTTTTGTTTTAGAAGTTTTTCAACTTCTCTAATGATCCTCACTGACTTTTCATTTTACACAGAATCATAAGCTGCTTATTAACAAAAACTTTAACCATGATATGGAAAATTTCATTATAAAATCACAAGAACTTTGTGCACAAAGAATACATTCCACGAAAATGCATTTATTCATAATATTAAGAAGACGCAAATAGAAGACTTCTACATGACTCGTACAATCTAAACACATTTACTCACGCATAGCAACACAAGTCTAGCCCAGACATTATCTAGAAATCGAAAATATGCATACCTCCATGACTTGATGAACAATATAGGAGCAGAGATGCCCCAAAAACCAGCTACAAATCCTAAAGCCATAAACACATAAAACCAATCCACTTTAGATCTAGCACCTTCGCTATCTCCTTCATTCCCCTCAGGTGTTTTGCCATTATCGCTACAATTCTTTATGAGTGGAAGTCCACAAAGCTTGTTGCCGATGAAGCTAGAAGCATTGAAGCTCTGGAGTTGGGTGCTCGATGGAATTTTTCCTGACAAGTTATTATAAGACAAATTCAAGCAACTTAAAAAATTCAAACCTGACATGCTTGGAGGAATTTCACCGCAGAGTTGGTTTGTGGATAAATCAAGAGATTCCAGCAACTCCATGTTACCTATATTCTTTGGAATCACACCAGTTATATGATTTCCAGACAAATTCAGAAAATGCAATCCTTGGAGACTAGTTAGTTCCTCAGGCATCTTTCCAGATATATTGTGTTTGAAAGGTCCAAGCTAGTCACAAGAGAGAGAGTCTGGTCATATTGATATATACTTCCTTTTGTCACCAAAAGTTCATGCTCTGAGAAAGTTATGCTACCACTGGGAGGAGAAGCAGCAACAGGAGCAGGAGCAGGAGCAAGAGCAGGAGCAGCATTCATGGCATTTTGATTTGGCTTAAAGGAGTGAACGTATTTTTCTTTTCTTACCATGGAAATAAATTTGTTGATACACCGTGGTATTGCTCCAGACAAATTGTTGTTAGCAAGATCCAAGACTTGAAGAGAGGAGAGGTGACAAAGTTCTGGAGGTATTACACTATCTAGCTTATTTGAACGAAGGGTAAGAACAATCAAATATGGCAGGCCTTCCACCATCCATGTAGGTATGCTTCCTTGAAATTCATTCTCGCTGAGGTCAACCACCACTAAATTTCTACAATTTTTCAGAGATGAAAAAATTTCTCCAGAGAGATGGTTGTTGCGCAAATGTAATGATTGCAAACCTCCTAAAAGCCCCATGGATCTTGGGATATTCCCTGTTAGATTGTTGTTTCCCATTTCTATGACTCTTAGTGATTGCCAACCCATCCAACACTTAGGAATTTCACTTGACAAAAGGTTTTCTCCTAAATCAAGAAGTTCCAGATGTTTTTGTTTGTCCTTCCTATCACAAAGGAAATGGGAAATATCCCCAGAAAATGAATTGTTGGAAAGATCAAGATCAATCAAATTGGAAGAAATATGGGGTAATGGACCGCTAAATTGGTTGGATTCTGTGATGACCCAGAAAAAATAAATAAATAAATAAATAAATAATTTTTTTATTTGAGAACATGATCAAATGGTGGGTCAATGGAATTTTTCTTTTTGAGAGAAAAGTTGGGGCAAGAGAGAGTGTTGGCTATCATTCTTTCGGTGAGTTTTTAAATAAAAGAAAAGATGAGGTGGAGGAGAAATAATTAAAGAAAAAGGTTGAATGTGCTGGTATGATGTGTGATGGAGTAGTGTATGAGCTGGAATGGGAATTTGTTTATGTTATATCTCTCTCTCCACGGATGAAACTATGGGTCAAGCATGTAGATGCAGACTGCAATGTTGAATAGGTGGTATGGCATATTATAATATATCTCTCTTTTGGGCCTGTATTGGAATGAATAAAGGCCCTGCAAAAGTAAACTTATACACACGGTGTAGAAGATGATGAAAAGGGAGAAGTGTGTGCTGGTGTGGGTCCAAAGGAATACAGAATATTATTTGGTGATTAGAAAGAAAGAGCCGAAGCAAAGAGGGTATAATAAGGCACGGTTGCTGTTATTACTACACACCCTCACACTCATACTCACAGATTCTGAGTTCTCCAATGGAAAACCACTTACAAAGCATAAAGGTCTATCTCCATTATGACCACATTAATGCTTGCAGGAGCTGCCTCTGTGATTGAATCGTTTGCTCTAGTGCAGCGGGAAACAAATGTTTCACCACCTGAAGTGACTGAATTAGCTGGCCCAGATGTCATGGAAGAGAAGTGTGGCTCTGCTGCCATTTATTTTGTTGCTTTTCTTCCCGACATTCTGGACTCCAAGGCTGAGGGAAGGAACAAGTATCTTGAAATGTTGTTATCCATTGCAGAGAAGTTCAAAAGGAGTCCTTACAGCTGTGTTTGGGCAGCTGCTGGTAAGCAGCCAGATCTTGAAGAGCATTTGGGTGTCGGTGGCTATGGGTACCCAGCATTGGTGGCACTTTAATGAGATGGATTTCTTATGTTTATCACAGCTCATGGGAAACAAGGGGACTTTAACAAGGCTGAAAGGGAACACCTCATGCATATCGATTCCAAGTGCCCAAGGAAGGGAGTTTGTAAATTGATGACCTTATTCGAGGAGAGTGTCATGAAGGTTAGTTGGAACTTGAACACACTTGGGGATTTTGTGATTATGAGAAGCAATGGACAACCTGTTTACAATTTTTGTGTCACTGTTGATGATGCTACCATGTCTATCTCGCATGTTATAAGAGCAGAAGAGCATTTACCAAGGCAAGTATTAATTCTGTACAGAACCATAGAGTTTAAAAATCAAGAAAACATATCTAACGGATGAATTTTAATCTGGAATTTTTACCGTGGATTAATTACATACTGAATTGTATATCTGGAGTTTTTCATAATTCTTGGGAGTCAAAATCCATATAAATTGAGGTATTCAAATCTGTCCAGCAAACCAGTCCGAAACAGTAACTTTGGAAGTGTTGTTCTCTTTGGGTATAAATCCAAAAATTATCAAATCAGCGTCATTAGAACCGGTTACGAGTCTAGTTTCATACATTTTTGGCCTTGCTTTGATTGCTCGTGTATACTAAGAGAACCGTTAATTTCTTTGAAGTGCGACAGAAAACAGCCTGTTTGGATATAATAAATTGTAGATAATTAATTTGATAAGCAAATCAAGTGAAACCAATTGGGTTTGAAGCTTAGGATATATTAGATCATATCTGGAGGTTATTGGAATTTTTCGAATAGCATGGAGTGGGTTTTGTAATTTTCAAAGTTAGCGAATAGGTTGGGAAGGCTTGTTTGAAATTAGTAGTGACGTGAAGTTTTCATATTGGTTCAGGGCACTAGTTGGACTTTCATACTCTATTCGAGGATTATATTATTTCGTTTCCAGGTGAGTAGTTTCATGCTACATATTTTTATAAATGTTCCCCTACCCTGAACTGTTGGAAAATTAAATTGTTGTTTCATGATTAAACTGTTTTGATAATTATTATATTATCAAATGAATCAAATTATTTCTGAAACATGTGTGAACTTGGCATACTGTAAACTATTTGTTTGGTCTCATGTTTATAATGATGAACTACCATGTTTTGCGAAACTGATGTGTATTTGAATATTGGGACCATGTGTGTATTTAGTCCAGGGAACTTATTCCACTGTGTGCGGTGACTCTGGCCACTAGGGAACAGATCCGGGTTAGGCCGTGATGACTCTAGTGCTCAACGATTGTAAGGAACAGACCTTTAAAAATAACTAGGTGACCTTCAATCGGATCGACTTTGAGAAAAGGCCCAGGTGCCACCCTGAGGATGACTCCTAGTTCGGTATTGGATCCAACGGGGTTTATAGCCTGAGAAATGTGTGGCAGATTATTTGTTTTTATTGGTACCCAGAAAATTATTGGTGTTCATGTTATAATCTGTGAAAAATGTCATTTAACATGTTCTTGCGAGACATGAGTATTTTAATGTCATTTAACATGTTCTTGCGAGACATGAGTATTTTAATGTCATTTAACATGTTCTTGCGAGACATGAGTATTTAAAGTATTGAACTGTGGAACCTTCTTTTTGAAACAAATAGTATTTGTCATTTAACATGTTCTTGCGAGACATGAGTATTTTAAGTGTTGAACTGTGGAACCTTCTTTTTGAAACAGATTGTATTTACCAAACTGTATGCCAAACTAGTTTCTGTGATATATATTTTATTTTGGAATTGAACCCTGTCTTCAGAACTGTATTTACTATCCATGTTGCTACTCACTGAGCTATCAGCTGACTTAATTTTTATCACTTCCAGGTGTTAGAAGGACTTAGAGTGGACTCATGGCATAGCGGGGACTCGATTGCATGGACCTCTAGGGCATACATTTATTTGTTTTAGGTTGCTTATCGAGTTCTGTGCATACATTGTGGTATGTCACTGGATTGAGTGTTGATTTATTTATTCCTGGGTTATCATCACAATTATTCTTTATGGTATTGGGTTCATGTTTAGGCTTACGTGTGCCTTGGGCTAAGTCCCTGTGGGCCACGGCCGGTCATGCCCGGATTTGGGGTATGACAGATTCTAAGTTAATATATAGGACTTCAGAAGGAATGAAAAGATATGGAATCTCACCATGGATTTGGTTGTGCGAGAGATCTACAGCAAAAAGCGAGGAAGAGAAGTTCCAAAACCAAATTGGTATCGCATCTAAGATTCCAGTGTAGGACAGGTCAAAAAACACAAGGTCCTTCTGTGATTGGAGCCATATGGGAAACTTTGGACCCAAATGCCATGAAGCAAGTTCCACATCTACAAGTTGAAATGGAGGGTGCCAGTCAAGACTCACCTTTAAAGTCAACTGGTTTGCAGAGCATATATTTTGCTCAGATTGATGAGATTGGTGAAGTGAATTTCAGACACAATGCCTTCAAACAAATTATCAGACACATCAAATTGTTTCAACTTTGAAAGGTGTCCAAAACTTTTGGGAAGAGTTCCATTTAGTTGATTTCTGCTTAAATCCAAATATTCTAAGGATGCCAATCTTCCTATAGTGTCTGGAATGGAACCTGAAAACAAATTAGACGAGAGACTAAGGTATCGCAAAATTTTAAATTGTCCAAGTTCATCAGGTAAATGACCAGAAAGATGATTCCCAGACAAGGACAATGTCTCCAATGCATATACTGCACATTTAGATGAACTTATTAGTAATTCCCCACTAAAGTTGTTAGCTGACAAATAAATAAAACTCAAGTTGGAAAGATTTCCCAAGAATCTTGGTAGCCTTCCCTCTAGTTTATTACTTGATAGATCAAGATGTCGAAGACTGGTCATGTTCGACAAAAGCATGGGAAATGGACCCTCAAGTTCATTATGGGATAGATCAAGATATTCAAGACTGGTCATGTTCTGGAAAACCTTAGGAAATAGACCTTCAAATCCATTCTCTCTAAAACCTTCAAGCCTGCCTACAAAAAAACTCTGGTGTAGATCAAGAGAAACGAGGCTAGTAAGGCTAAAGATCCACCTCGGTATTAGAAAGTCAAAGTAGTTCCATAAAAGATCTAGGACGACAAGAGATGTAAAATTAACATTGAGTAGTTGAGGGATGCGATCAAGTTTGCAACTAGACAAATGTAACTCTACTAAAGAAGGGAGTTTGTTAATTACCTGCAGCCAGTTGGGAGCCTTGGTAAGGTTTACGTAGCTTAGGTCAAGGTGTTCCAAGTGGGAAAGACCAAGAAGCCATTGAAGGTTCTCAACACCCATCAAACCAAAACCAAAACCAAAACGTAGACTTTTAAGACTCAGAAAATGTAAACTTGACAGATTTCCAAGTTGATGGGGAATTATTCCCGCAAATCCTGCTTCAGACAAGTTAAGACATCGCAGGCTTGCCAGAGATCCAATGAAGGATGGGATTGGTATTCCTCCAAAATCATTCAGACTTAGATCCAAGTACTTGAGGTGCTTCAAATTTAGCAAAGAAGGATTGATTTCACCTCTTAATGCTGACCTCTTAAACCAGTAGTCATTAAGCTCATAATCAAAATCAAATGAAGTATTAGGATTTTGAAGATGGAGCTCAAGGACACGGCCAGTTAAGTTGTTGCAAACAACTCCTTCCCACTTGCAGCAATCATCTTCGACTTCCCAAGAATAGAGTCGGTTTGAAGGATCTTCTAGGTATTGCTTGAAGGCATAAAGAGCTTGTCTCTCACTCTCCATGCACATGACCTCATTATGGTTTGCATTGCAGAAACTAAAATGAATGGATGTTATGGTGAGAAAGACAAGAAGGAAGAAAAGAATTGCAACAGGTTGTATTGATCTATTCATGGTCATGCAAAACCTAACAGGTGGGAGATATATTGTATTGTATTGTATTGTATTGTCTTGTCTTGAGATCAATGAAGTAGATATGGCCACTATATATAGAGTGTCCAATTATTCAGCATACGCAAGCCCCATGTGACTTTCACTTTTCTCTCCACTCCAGCCATATTTTCTAGGAAATTTCTGCTTATTTTTACTTTGAATATATTATAGAAATATATATATATATATATATTAATATATAAAGTGAACATCTCTATTGGTATAATTGTTACAATTTTTCTCCTTCTAAAAATGCCCACAAAACTTGACAATTGTTATAAATTATTTCCAATTCTCTCCAATTGTTCAAATAACTACCATAATTATCATATTTAATTTCAAATTGCACACACCCACCTAGTGTGTATGTATATATATTTACTTACATGAGTTATTCTTATTTGGTCCTATTTTAATTTCCAAAATTCTATTTTTGTGTGTCACATCAATGAATAACAGGAGTTTATAAGTTGTGTTAGTTTTTCTTTTTTCTTTTTTTGGGTTAGACTTTAGAGGAAATTTTTCAATTCAGTGTAAGATTTAAAAAAAAAATTATAGACAAGCAATAAACTTCATAAATATTAATAATCAAAATCTAAAAATTTTCACCATTTTGTAATTTTTTTTAGTAGGACAATTGATTAGTAATTTCTCCAATTTTAACTTCAAGTGCTCGTCAATGATATTAACATTAAGAAAAATGACAAGACCTTCAACCACTCACGTTTGGTCAATTCACTATTCTTTTCCATAACAATATTTTACAAGAGATTTCTGTTTATTTCTCAACCTCTTCATTACTCTCTTTCCCATAACCCTTTCTGAACTGTATTTGGAAATTACAATATATATCACCAAACTTTTCACACCCACAAGGGCTTGAGTGAATCTCTATTGGGTCTTTTACTCCGTCTCCAGGCCTTGGTCATCTGCCTCTGTAAAAAAATCTTTTATAGCATTTTTAAGTATAAAATAAATATATGACACATCATAATATAAATTAATAAATTTTATAAATATTTCCTATCACAATATTTTAGTGGTCCGTTTCAACTATCAAAATTCTATTTTTGTAGTAGGTTCTACAAATATTTTTTTTTTGTCTTGTTGTTTGGGTTTAGACTATGAAAAAAAGTATAATTTCAAGTCTTCGTTGATATTGACACTATTTGTTTGGCAATCTAATATTTTAGTTTTAAGATAAAAAAATTACTAAAAAAATTAAAAAGTCAACATTTTATACCAAAAAGTTAAAGATTCATTTTTCTCTCTACTTTTTGCACATTTTTTCACAAAAAGTCAAAAAGTCATCCCAAATATACTAATTTTTTTTACTTCATATTTTAATTAAAAAGCCAAAAAGTTACTGTTGGTATAATTGTTACAATTTTTTTTTCTTTTGAAAATGCCCACAAAACATGATAATTGTTATAAGTTAGCTCCAATTCTCTCCAATTGCTTCAAATAACTACCATAATAATCAGATTCAATTACAAATGACACCTATACTTTTAGTATGTATATATATAGATATTTACTTACATCAGTTATTCTTATTACATTAGGTCCCATTATCCAAAATTCTATTTTGCGTTGTCACATCAATAAATAAAAGGAATTTATATGTTTTACGAGTATTTAGCGGATATTCCGATCCGTCCACACCAATCGAACCGAACTGATTCGTCGCATTTTGGACGGATACATGATGACGAGTGGACGGTTGCGGATTGATTTTTTTCAATCCGCTTAGTTTTGGACAGATAGCTGATTTGAGATTTCTTTAGCTGCAATCGAATTGTCAAACCGCAAGCACCCCTAATAATTTATAAGACTTTGTATTTTCAATTTATTTAGATATTCTGTTTCTGTTTTCAATTGAAAAAGAGTTTAGATATTCTGTTGTATTTTCAATTTGAAAATTCTTTTATCAAATGGCAAGTGTTGATATTTTGTATTTTTGTGTGAAAATATAAAGCTTAATTTTGTCATTTAAAAAAATCAAATTAAATAATTTTTTTTAAAAAAAGTAATGAAATAGTCTTGATAATGCATGATTTTTTATACGTATTTATTATTGGTATTTACAATTTAATTTTGATAATCTTTTAATTATGTTGAGTTGGATTGTTATAAAAAAAAATGTTGACAAGTTATATTATGTTCAAAATTTATAAAAATTTAAACTGCTAAACCGATTCGCATCCATCCTACAATCTGCCAATCCGCATCTGCCAATTCAACGAACGGATACAGATTAATTTTTTTTCTAATCCGCCAATCTGGCGTATGAATGATAAATTAAAAATTCCCCAATTGGAACCGAACCGCAAGCACACCTAATACGTTTTGTTAGTTTTTCTTTCTTCTTTTTGTATTAGACTTTGAGGGGAAATTTTAATTCCAAGTCCCCGTTGATATTGACACTAGGGGTGTGCGCGGTGCAGGTCGGTGCGGTTTGAGAGAAAAATAGAAACCGTATGGCGGGTGGCGGATTGATAAAAATGTCACTAGAATTTGCCATTTTCCTTATCAAAAACCGGCGGTTCAGTTGGCAAATAATGGCGGATTTGGCTTGGCGGTTCGGACGGATTGGCGGTTTATAAAAAATATAATTTAAATTACAAAACTTAAATCAAAGAGTAAAAAAAGACGAGAGATACCGTGATGTTAAGCATCTTGCGAAGCTTTCTTCTAATGCAGCAAGTGTAGCAACAACATGATAATATCAACGACTATGCCATCAATTCATTACAAGCATCTGTGGAAGCTACAATAATTAAATACAATACATAAAATTAATATCATTCAGGATTTACAATATATTGAAAATGTTTACTATTGAAAAGTATTTAGATTGAAAAGTGAGCTGATGCAAGTTTGCAACATGGCCAAAAAAAAAAAAAAAAAAAAGATTGAAAAGTGAATTGGAATCCAACTTTATTTTGGATTACTAACATCTTGAATTCCCCTCGAGCAGTAATGTAATACTATATTCTAAGGTATAGAACAACAAGCAAACTTAAGTAAAAAAGAATTTTTAGAATCGTATAAAACATGGTTTAATAGCGGTGCGGGTCGGTGCGGTTTGGAAGAAAAATAGAAACCGGCGGATTGATAAAAGTGTTACTAGAATTTGCCATTTTTCTTGTCAAAAACCGGCAGTTCGATTGGCAAATAATAACGAATTTGCCTTGGCGGTGCGGCTCGGTGCGGTTTTGACGGTTTCGGCGATATTATGTACACCCTTAATTGACACTAACAAAAATGAGAAGACCTTCAATCACTCCCCTTTGGCCAATTCACTTTTCTTTCCCACCTTGACAATATATTCCAAGAAATTTTTGTTTATTTTTATTTTGAGGAATTCTATATAGATTGTTGTACAAAATCGTGGGTTAAATCGCATAATAAAATAGTAACACTACAACATATAAAAGTGTTAGAAACTAAATATTTTGATTTTTAAAAATGAACTTTGTTTTAAAAGATATTTAAGGATCAATTTCTATCGTTGTGAGGATAGTCGCTAAAAGGTCATATTGAAAAGTTAAAAACAAGTCTTTTAGCAACTTAGTTTTAAAAACGTCACTAATAAATAAACTTTTAGAAACAAAATAATTTAATCTCAAAATAATTTATTTTTTGAGACAAAAAATTTGGTCTCAAAAGGATAATAATTCATTACTAATGTCCAATTTTCGTTGCTAAAAATATAATGACAATACTTTTCATAGCAAAAATATTTAGTTTCTAAAAAATAATTTTATAGGAGGAGTATTGCTCTAGGCATTTAAAAAAAGTGGAGGGGTCAAAGTAAAAAGGTGAAGGCAAATAGGAGCTCTCTTATAGGAGGGATGTCACGCCCCAAGCTCCGTGACAACGCCGCACACTCATAAAAGTGAGCATACAAGGCTAAGAATTCAATCACATAACCCACAATGTAAAATACTCAAAATAAATCCTTAGATTGTCATAATGCTAAAATCCACAAAAATTGATTATTCTTATCGTATGAAATTATCCACCAAGTCCACTAACAAAATCCATTAACAAAACAATAATCCAAGTACTTAAATCATAGTTCTACTCTTGGCACATTATGATAATTTTCCACCAAGTCCACTATTAAAATCCATTAACAAAATAATAATCCAAGTACTTAATCCATAGCCCTACTCTCGGCACTCCCATATGTAAAAATCTCGCGCAGCTCTACTCTTCAGAATCTGAAAAAAAATAAGAGTAAGCTAGACAGCCTAGTAAATAACCAACCATCACTGCCAGCTGGATCAAGTATATCAAAAAAGAAGTAAATAAATAGTAGATAACCAATAAATATAATTTTTGATACAAATCAATAAATGACACGATTATTTGTAAGATGGTTTCATAACTGAAAATAAACAGGGTAGCCATACTTTTTAATTAAAAGTCAATGGGGTAACTCGATGAAATTTCGTTATCCAAAATTTATAGATCGATATTCAGATGGTTCAATGATCGATTCACAAAACCCAAGTCTTAATGACTATGGTCACTTAGCCCGTGACAAGGCCCAGAACCACACATAGGCCGGTGGTAAAGCCCCAAAAGAAACTAGTTTCTGTGCCAATAAATAACCCCCATTGGCTAGGGTCCAAATCATAGTCAAACTAGAGTGATGTTCAAAAAAATTCAAACAATACACAAATTTTAAATAAAACATTCGCTATTTTCAGAATAAACGTTTAGTACAATTTTCAGAATAGTTTCACCAAATATTCAAATAATTTTCATAATAATATTCGATGTTGTTTTATACTTGACCCATATTTTATTTTAAGAGAACAGAAAATGTATAAATAAATATTTATGATTTTAAACGATTCGATAGGAATAAAAATAAACCAACAGTGATAGAGGGTTACTTACATCAACGCTTAAAATAATATTCCAATACTAACTCTAAACACCCAGCTCCACCACTTCAATCACACAAACCTAATTAAATATTATACCACAAAAACAATTATTATTGATCACCATGATGCATCCATCATTCTTTTCTTTATAATGTAATAATCTAATCCTATAGTCTACAAGTAAATTCCAAAACCCCAAAATACATACACCCAATCAACATACAAGATACTATGTCTAAAGAAATAGTTAGGAGTACCATAAAAAAAATCTTACCTCCAAGAGATGATTAGATCAAAATCACCAATCTATGAATCTTCTTTCTTTTCTTTTCTTCTTCTTCTTTTTCTCTCTCTTTTTTTTTTTTTTTTCCTCTACTGCTAGATCTGCCGCAGCAGCCACAACATCAATAATACCTCTATTTGTTTGTGCTTCTATGATTCCAAGACCTAAAGCCCAAGTGGGCCTATACCCAATCTCTCAAAATTACAAACTTAACCATCTAAGTAATAAAAATTAAAAAAAACCACCTCATAACTAATTCCTTGACATTACTAAAATGACCCATATAAATTAATTTAATTACTACTTTATCCAAAAATAATTCTACACATAAAAAATTTGGATTTTACAAGGGAAGATTCCAAGACTATTTTAGTACCAGCAATATGGTAAAAGGAAAATGATTATCTAAAAATTAAAGAAGAATCAGTGTTTATAACTTTAATTTTCTCATTACTTGCTACAACACAAGAATTTTAGAGATTAATTTTTTTTACTTTTAAAAGTGAAAATTTTGTTGTAAAAACATTTGGGAACTAATTCCTGCCATGGTGCCAATAGTCACTAAAATGTTATCTCAAAGTTGCAAACAGAACTTATAATGACAAATTTTAAAAATATCGGTAATAAATGCACTTAGACAAAATAATTTAGTCTAAAAAAGACTTTGCGTGGATCGACGTAAGAGGTGAAAATTTTTAGGGGTGAGTATGGTCCGGATTGGTTCGATATGGGATCAAACCAAGACTAATCTGTTGTTTACGGTTCCATAAAAATTGGAACTAATCCAATCCATTTAAATCGTGAAACTAATCATAACCAAACCATTTAAACACGGTTGGATTCATATAATCTATTAATAAAGAAAAATCATATAACATTTTTATTTTATAATTTTTTGGAACAAAAACATAATAGCAGTAACAAACAGAGTTCAAGGCCAATTTGTTAGATAATGTCTCAATAGGACCACATATTTAAATGTGGTGTTATCATTTATAAGAAGCCTACAATTTAAGTGATTCAATTTAGTTAATAGGCTTAAGGGTATATGTGTCATGGACCTAATGTGTAAATACTAGTTGTATAATTTCTATTTCTATGAGGGGTAGAAATAGAAATTAAAACAAATTGGTTAAGTTGGTTTTCATAGAAACTGCAACACGGTTTTGTTTTTTGAGAAAACCTATTTTACCTTTAAATTGTTATGGTCCCTAATCCTGCCAAATAAGAAAAGAACTGCCATTTTTCTTCTATATCCTCTCAAGGAGAAATGATAAGGCACTGGTAAAGGAAAGGATTAGAAGGCAATAACAAAATCAATAACAAAGGGTTTATTGATAATCACGCTTCCGTTTAACCGTTCATCGATGGATTCGAGTACGTTTTTGTCTTGATTTCTTGATGATACACATGGTAGATGATCCAAAGCAAAACAATTTTATGTTCTGAAATTATGTATACACAATTTAGCCAAACAGAGTTAGAGAGAAAAAAAAAAAAAAAATAGCAGCGTATCAGTGATTCAGTTGCACAATAGCATAAATTCTCACCAAATTAAAAAAAAAAAATTAAAACTGGCTCACTATTAGACCATTACAAAACTAAATTTCAAAGTAGCTTCATAGCATGTATCAAGGTTTATGATATGAATATAGTCTAATTTGTACACAATTCAGATCGGTTTCAATTCGGAACCATGAAGATCTGGAATCGATCCACGAAATATGGTTTGTAAAATTTTCAGTCCATAACTGAATCACGGGTTCAAAAAATTAATCTAAACCTACCGAATTAGACTGGGCCAAATCGATTTACGAATTTTACATATTCCTTGCTCAGCCTTAAAAATTTTGAAAAAATTTAGCCTACAATAGATAACCTCTATTTTGTGGGTTGCATTTTATGGAGCTCTCATTGTTACAAAGTTTGAGGAGTTTCGAGTGTACACAATCTGACTCTCACTCAGGGGCGTAAATTTGGCCTGGCTCGGCCCATATTGGACCTCACGGACTCCCGCCAAAGTTTAGGCTCGGCCATAGGCCAAAAAATTAAGCCCAAGCCCAAGCCCAAGCCCAGGGGTATTCGGGCCTTGGACTAGGCTTCGGGCTTGGATGAGCTTGACCACTTTTTTTGTTTTGTTTTTTTTAATTTTTCTACCAAAATTTTATTATTTTCTACTAAAAAAACATTGGGCCTCATTCTACCAAACAATACACAACTTTAAAATAAAATATTCGATATTTTCAGAATAAACATTTGGTACAATTTTCAGAATAGTTTCACCAAATATTCAAATAATTTTCATAATAATATTCGATGTTGTTTTATACTTGACCCATATTTTATTTTAAAAGAACAAGAAGGCTATAAATAAATATTTATGATTTTAAACGATTCAATAGGAATAAAAATGAACCAACAGTGATAGAGGGTTACTTACCTCAAACGCTTAAAAACAATATTCCAACACCAACTCCAAACACTCAGCTCCACCACTTTAATTACACAAACCTAATAAACAAAACCTCAAATAAATTAATATTTTTACGTGTTACATACACCCACAAAAGCCCCACCATATTAGATTAATGTATTGCTTTAATATCCAAGTGATCAAACCATTCAACCCAACTTTATAGCCAAACACACCCTTACCCATGATACAAAACTCCATTGTTTCTATTACCCACCCAAAGTTACACTTACACATTGCACCCAATTCTCAAAACCTAAGTAGGCACCTATAGATCTTCCAAATCCCCTTAATGCATTGATTGTTAAATTCCTCAATATAAACTTAATAATTAACAGTAAAGACAGATTTTACCTTAACCAATGGGTGTTCCAAAATCACCAACGTGCTGCCTCTAATCCCTAATGTAGCCTCACTTGAACCTCTCTTCTCTTTTTCTTTTCTTTTTTCTTTTACCTTCTCAAACCCTAGCCGCTTATGGAGCAATTCCCAGCCTCTGTTTTGTTTGTTTTCCAAGACTTAAAGCCACAACAGGTGGGCTTATTAACCTAATTTCTCAAAGTTACAAAATTACCCATCTAAGTAATAGGAAATATAATGCCATCTCATAACTAATTCTTTGATATTAATAAATGACCCATATAAATTAATTTAATTACTAATCTATCAAATAAAATAATCCTACACACAACTTGGGTTTTACATTCTTCCCCTCTTAAAAGAAATTTCGTCCTTGAAATTTGACATACCTGTAGTCTCAAAAAGTTGTGGATACTTTTGTCTCATTTCATTCTCAAGTTCCCAAGTAGCTTCTCTCTCCGAGTGATTGCTCCATAGAACCTTAACGTAGTGGATGACTCGACGCCTTAAAACCTGCTCTTTCTTATCAACAATTCTTACAGGGTGTTCCTCATAGGTCAAATCCTCCTTAAACTGCAATGGTGCATGATCAATCATATGATTGGGATTCGGTATATACTTCCTCAACATTGAAACATGGAAGACATTATGAACTCCAACTAGTGAAGGTGGTAGGGCAAGTCTGTAAGCTCCTCTCCAATTCGATCTAAAACCTCAAATGGTCCAACAAATCTAGGACTCAATTTACCACGAACACCAAACCTCATTACTCTTTTCATAGGAGACACCTTAAGGAACAGATGGTCTCCCACCTCAAACACCAAATCACGTCGCCTATTATCTGCATAACTTTTCTATCTACTCTGTGCAGTGCGAAGTCGCTCTCTAATAAGATTGATCTTCTCCACTGTTTGTTGCACAATCTCAGGCCCTAACAACTTCCTTTCGCCCACATCATCCCAACAAATAGGTGATCTACACTTTCGTCCATAAAAAGCCTCATATGGTGCCATCTGAATGCTTGCATGATAACTGTTATTATAAGAGAATTCCACTAAGGCCAAATGCTCATCCCAAGAACCTCCAAGATCAATAATACAGGCCCTCAACATGTCTTCAAGAGTCTGAAAAATTCTCTCTGACTGTTCATCAGTTTGAGGATGAAAGGTCGTGCTAAAATTCAAACTAGTATCCAAAGCTATATGCAAACTCCTCCAAAACATAGATACAAATCTGCTATCTCTATCAGACACTATGGTCACCAGAATACCATACAACTTCACAATCTCCTTGATATACAATTTTGCAAACCTCTCTAAGGAGAACCCTACCTTAAAAGCTAGAAAGTGAGCGGATTTGGTCAATCGATCAACGATAACCCAAATAACATTGTTACCAATTGGGTCCTAGGCAACCCTGTCACAAAATCCATGATAATATGTTCCCACTTCCACTCAAGAATAGGAAGAGGTTGTAACTTACCTACAGGTCTCTGATATTCAACTTTCACCTGTTGACATACCAAACATTGAGCAACATACTGAGCAATTTCCCTCTTCATATTATTCCACCAAAAGTTCCTCTTCAAGTCTTTATACATTTTATTGCTCCCTGGATGTACAGTATACCCTGAACTGTGAGTTTCTCTCAAGATTTCTCTCTTGAGCTCTAAATCATTAGGCGCACACAACCTCTCTCAAAATCTCAAGGTTTCATCTTTATGCATACAAAATTCTATTTGTAGCCCTATTTCCATTTCAGCCTTAAGTTTTTGCAACTGAGGATCTCTTCCTTAAGCATCTTTAATTCTATCAATCAATGTGGGTTGAACCCTAAGGTTTGCCAACTGCACTCCATGGTTGTGCCATCTAATCTCAATATTCAACCTTCGCAAGTCCTCTAAGATATTCTTTCGGTCAGTGATCAAGGTAGCCAAATTACTCGGGGTCTTTTTACTCAAGGCATCAACCACTGCATTAGCTTTTCTTGGATGATAATTGATAGTCAAATCATAGTCCTTTAATAGCTCCAACCATCGCCTTTGCCTCATATTCAATTCTTTTTAAGTGAAAATATACTTCAAACTTTTATGATCAGTGAATATCTCACATTTCACCCCATACAGGTAGTGCCTCTAGATTTTCAATGCAAACACCATTGCAGCCAACTCCAAATCATGCGTAGGATAATTCTGCTCATATGGTTTCAATTGCCTAGACGCATATGCCACTACCTTATCATTCTGCATCAGGACACAACCCAAACCCATCTTCGATGCGTCACTATAGATGGTAAAACCTTCATCTCCGGACGGAACTATAAGTACTGAAGCAGACACCAATCGACTCTTTAGATCCTGGAAACTCTTCTCACAATCATCAAACCATTCAAATTTAACCCCTTTTTGTGTTAAACGAGTCAAAGGCATAGAAATTCGGAAAAATCCCTCAACAAACCTTCTATAATAACCTGCTAAACCCAAGAAGCTACGAATTTCAGTGACACTAGTAGGCTTATTCCACTCTGCCACCACCTCCACTTTCTTGGGGTCAACAGATACCCCATCTCTAGATATCACATGACCCAAAAATGATACACTCTCCAGCCAAAATTCACATTTCTTTAATTTAGCAAATAATTTCTTCTCCCTTAATATTTGCAACACTATTCTCAGATGTTCTTTGTGCTGCTCTTTACTCTTTGAGTACACAAGAATGTCATCAATAAAAACTACCACAAACTGATCTAAGAAGGGTTTAAATACTCTGTTCATTAAATCCATAAAAGCTGCAGGCGCATTGGTCAACCCAAATGGTGTCACTAAAAATTTATAATGCCCATACCAAGTTTGGAAGGCTATCTTAGGTATATCTTTCACCTTAACCTTCAACTGATGATATCCAGAACGAAGGTCAATCTTAGAAAAGACTTGTGCTCCTTGCAACTGATCAAATAGGTCATTTATCCTAGGCAGAGGATATTTATTTCAAATTGTCACCTTGTTTAACTCTCGATAATCAATGCAAAGGCGAAAACTAACATCCTTCTTTTTCACAAATAAAACGGGCGCACCCCAAGGAGAAACACTAGGCCTAATAAAGCCCTTATCTAGTAACTCTTGTAATTGTTCCTTCAACTCTTTCAACTCTGCTAGGGCCATTCGATCGGGTATCAATTTGATGGCAAACTCAATCTCTCTATCTGGTGGCAACCCCAGTAAGTCGTCAGGAAAAACATCGAGAAATTTATTTACAACTAGAATATTCTCTAACTTCAATTCAGTCTCACAAATATCTCTCACAGAAGCTAAATAACCCTCGCAACCATTCCTCAACAATCATCTAGCTTGCAAAGCTGAGATTACCAAAGGAGGAGTGTTAACTCCACTACCCACAAAACAAAATTCTGGTTGATCAGGAATCTAAAATACTACCCTTTTGCCTCGGCAATCAACAGAAGCATAATTGGTTGCCAACCAATCCATTCCAAGAATTATGTCAAAGTCTCGCATATCTAAAACAGTCAAGTCTACAAGCAATCTCCTGCCATCTATACTAACCACACGAGATTTGTCAATGTCTCCTCATGTTCCATTGCAACCTATATGCATCAATAATAAAACCTTATCTTATTCTATTCTCAAGTCCCTATAACATGTAATTAAAATTAACATTATACTAAATTATAAGCGTTCCCAATCCTACATCTACCCAATCTCACTACTATTCTATACCAGCCTTTAAAATTATAACCTGGCTCTGATACCACAAAATTGTCACGCCCCAAGCTTCGTGACAACGCCGCACACTCATTTAAGTGAGCATGCAAGGCTAAAAGTCCAATCACATAACCTACAATGTAAAATACTCAAATTAAATCCTTAATTATCATAATACTAAACTCCATAAAAATAAATAATTCTTATCATATGAAATTGTCCACCAAGCCCACTAATATAATCCACTAACAAATATAACCTAAGTACTTAAATCACAGTCCTACTCTCGGCACTCCCACAAGTAAAAATCCCGCGCAGCTCTACTTCTCAGAATCTGAAAAAAATAAAATAAAATAAGGGTAAGCTAGACAGCCCAATAAATAACCAACCATCACTGCTAGCTAGATCAAGTATACAAAAAAATAGTGGATAACCAATAAATATATTGGCGCTACCATTCAATAAATGAACAATTATTTTGTAAGATGGTTTCGTAACTGAAAATAAACAGTGTAGCAATACATTTTAATTGAAAAGATAATGAGGTAATTTGATGAAATTTCGTTGTTCAAAATTGATGGTTCGATATTCAAATGGTTCAACGATTTGATTCACAAAACTCAAGTCTTGGTGACTACGGTCACTTAGCCCGTGACAAGGCCCAGAACCACACATAGGCTGGTGGTAAAGCCCCAAAAGAAACTAGTTTCTGTGCCAATAAATAACCCCCATTGGCTAGGGTCCAAATCATAGTCAGACTAGAGTGATGTTCAAATATTCAAACAATACACAACTTTAAAATAAAATATTCGATATTTTTAGAAAAAACATTTGGTACAATTTTCAGAATAGTTTCACCAAATATTCAAATAATTTTCATAATAATATTTGATATTGTTTTATACTTGACCCATATTTTATTTTAAAAGAACAAGAAGGCTATAAATAAATATTTATGATTTTAAACGATTCAATAGGAATAAAAATGAACCAACAGTGATAGAGGGTTACTTGCCTCAAACGCTTAAAAACAATATTCCAACACCAACTCCAAACACTCAGCTCCACCACTTTAATCACACAATCCTAATAAACAAAACCTCAAATAAATTAATATTTTTACGTGTTACATACACCCACAAAAGCCCCATCATATTAGATTAATGTATTGCTTTAATATCCAAGTGATCAAACCATTCAACCCAACTTTATAGCCAAACACACCCTTACCCATGATACAAAACTCCATTATTTCTATTACCCACCAAAAGTTACACTTACACATTGCACCCAATTCTCAAAATCTAAGTAGGCACCTATAGATCTTCCAAATCCCCTTAATGCATTGATTGTTAAATTCCTCAATATAAACTTAATAATTAACAGTAAAGACAGATTTTACCTTAACCAATGGGTGTCCCAAAATCACCAACGTGTTGCCTCCAATCCCTAATGTAGCCTCACTTGAACCTCTCTTCTCTTTTTCTTTTCTTTTTTCTTTTACCTTCTCAAACCCTAGCCACCTATGGAGCAATTCCCAGCCTTTGTTTTGTTTGTTTTCCAAGACTTAAAGCCACAACAGGTGGGCTTATTAACCTAATTTCTCAAAGTTACAAAATTACCCATCTAAGTAATAGGAAATATAATGCCATCTCATAACTAATTCTTTGATATTAATAAATGACCCATATAAATTAATTTAATTACTAATCTATCCAATAAAATAATTCTACACACAACATGGGTTTTACAAAACATGACATCCAAAGAAGCATGGGCTGGGCGCAGACCATTCGCTGATCATTTCAGAATTTTCGGATGTATAGCATATGCTCACATTCCTGATGAAAAGAGGAAGAAGCTTGATGACAAAGCAGAAAAATGTATTTTTCTTGTTGTTAGTGAACATTCAAAGGCCTATAAGTTGTATAATCCCATCACCAAGAAGATTGTTGTTAGCCGGGATGTAGTGTTTGATGAAGAAAGGTCATCGACGTGGGTTGTTGATGACTCAGAGCAGTAGCAGATTACAACAAATTTTGATGGAAATAATGAAGAAAGTAATCAGCCTTCAGATGATCATAGGCAGCAGCAATCAGACTCCATCCCCACCAATCCACAAAGTCCAGAAACAGCAATATCTGGTGATATGCTCCCATCAAATTCAGCATGAGAATATCCTGATGCTCCAACCAGATCGCGATCTCAACGCACTAAAAGGAGGCCAACATAGATGCAAGATTATAAGGTAAGTGGATTTGATCAAACAATTGATCCACTCACGCACTTTGCTCTATTTACAGATTGTGCTCCTGTAAATTTTGAAGATACTGTCAAAGAAACAAAGTGGCAGAAAGCCATGGATATGGAAATCAATGCCATAGAGAAGAATGACACATGGGAGTTGATAGATCTTCCAAAAGGGAAGAAGACAATAGATGTCAAGTGGGTCTACAAAACTAAGTTAAATGAGAAGGGAAGGGAGAAGTGGACAAAGGCCTTGTTTGGTAGAGCTGTGGGAAAGTGCTTATAACTTATGCCTAAACAGCTTATAGCTTATAACTATGAACATAAGCTAATTTCTGACTTATAAATTAAGCATCTCCTGCCCCACTCAAAGAATAAGTTGATTTCTGACTTTCAAAAAGCTATAAGTTATAAGCTATAAACTAAACCAAACACATCAAAATAGTTTAAATTAAGCTGAAAGCTGAAATAAGCAGCTTTTAAGCTACACCAAACAGGGCCAAACACAAAGCACGTTTAGTGGCAAAATGGTATAAGCAAGAGTTTGGGGTGGATTACAAAGAGGTGTTTGCTCCAGTTGCAAGATTAGATACTATCAGGTTGGTGCTTTCCATTGCTGCACAAAATTCATGGCCTATCTTGCAGTTAGACGTGAAGTCGGCTTTTCTACATGGCGAATTACAAGAAGAAGTGTATGTGAATCAACCTCCCAGGTATGTGAAGCAAGGAAATGAGCAAAAAGTTTATAAGTTAAAGAAGGCATTATATGGACTAAAACAAGCACCCAAAGCTTGGTACAGTCGTATAGATGCTTATTTTGCTAGAGAAGGCTTTCATAAATGTCCATATGAGCATACACTTTTTACAAAACTTGGAGAAGGTGGAAAAATTCTTATTGTATGCTTATATGTGGATGACCTGATTTACACAGGTAATGATAATGCCATGTCTGATAGTTTTAAACAATCTATGATGACTTAGTTTGATATGACAAATTTGGGATTGATGCACTACTTTCTCGGCATGGAAGTAGTACAGTCATCAGCTGGGATTTTTGTTTCTCAAAAGAAATATGTCCAAGAAGTCTTGAACAGGTTTCATATGAAGGATTGCAATTCAGTTGGAACTCCAACAACACCTGATTTGAAGCTAGAAAAGAAGTCAGATGGAAATAAGGTAAATGCCACTCTTTATAAGCAAATTGTGGGAAGTCTAATGTATTTGACTTCAACCAGGCCTGATATAATACATGTTGTCAGCCTAATCAATCGCTATATAGAGAATCCAACAGAGCTTCATCTCTTAGCAGCAAAAAGAATATTTCGTTACTTGCAAGGTACAAAGGATTTTGGTATTTTCTATAAAATGGGAGCACAATCTAGTCTATTTGGTTACACTGATAGTGATTATGCGGGGGATTCTGATGATAGAAGAAGCACTTCAGGTCACGTATTTATGATGGGGACAGGGGCTGTTTCGTGGTCATCCAAAAAACAGCAAATTGTGACTCTATCAACAACTAAAGCTGAATTTGTTGCAGCAGCGTCATGTTCATGTCAAGTTATTTGGCTAAGAAGGTTAATTGAAGCACTCCACTACCAGCAGCAAGGTCCAACATTGATTTATTGTGATGTTTCTGCAATCAAGCTTTCTAGAAATTCAGTTTTACATGGAAGGAGCAAGCATATAGATGTGAGATATCATTTCTTGCGTGATCTCTGTAAGGATGGTATCATTGATTTAATTTTCTGTAGAAGTGAAGATCAAGCTGCAGATATTTTCACCAAGCCTCTCAAGCTACCTGTGTTTGTGAAGTTGAGGCAAATGTTGGGTATTTGTTTGTTGAAGGATGTTGTTTGAGGGAAGAGGAGACCACTGTCATGTAGAAGCTGGAGCTTATTTTTCTCTAAACTGATGTCTAAAAGATACTCAGTTTAAGGGAGGGTGTTAAGAGTTTATTTTAATTATTGTTATTTCTTTGAATAAGTCTATGTTGTCCTGTTCTTCTGGGAGTCAGTTGTAGTGTCCTAAGTTTTAGGAGTATTCTATTATCTTGGAAGTCTGTTAGTTATGGATCAAGATTAGTTCCATATTATCTGCTAAGTTTGTTTTGTATATTCTATTTAAAGTTGCTTTCAGTCAATGAATAAATTGAGAAGTTCAGCAACATTCTTCTTTTGATTACATTATGTTTTTCTCACAACTTGTACCCCTCAATTTTTCACTTACACCCCACCACAAAATAACTTGCATCCATGTTTTTATAAAAAAAAATTTCCTGCCCCACTCAAATAATTCTCCCTTTAAAAAAAACTCTCCCCATATTTGTTTGGGACTAATCTGTGAACCATTGGGAACTCATTTGACACCCAAAATCACAAGACAAAAGCCTTCAATTTTCATGCTTCATCTCTTTCCTTTACATAAATTTCAAATCCTCCTTTCACTCACTCACAAGAAATAAAAAAAAAGAAAAAAAGCTAGACAAGTTATGAATCCAGAACCTGTTCCAGCAAATTTATAATCATGAAACTCTCACACACAATCATTCAATTTATTTATTTATTTTTAAATAATCAGTATGAAAATTTCATTCGAGAAAGGTATTTACACATCTCAAATATGAACACCCACTGTAATAATAATAATAAAATAAATAAATAAAAGAGCACATTGCTGCAATCTTTGAGCAGCAACACCCATACATGGCTTCATTCGATTTAACCATTAATCATTACCTCAAAATGCTTTCCTGATTTATTCACTCTTCGCACAAAACAAAATGTCACCTGATTCACATTTTGAGGAAGAACCGAGACATTACAAGGAGTGGTATTCACCGGGATCTCTTGTAGAAGATGCCAACTTTGCTGTCAAAATGTGACAGTATGACCAGACACTGCAACGACTCTAAGCCGTGAGCTGTGCAAATGAAGGCCGTAAGTTTGGATCACTGAACATACATAGAAACAAAGAAATTAATAATAATTTAACTTATCCCGAGGAGGGTACTTTTGAAATTTGGCAACAAAAGTGTTATCTCATGATAAGTAGAAACTAATCAATGGCTCCAATTTATTTTATGGGGCATCTAAAGTAGAAATTTAATATTGTCATTGGGCATTCAAATCCATCAGGAAGTTCAAACACATCCGAAAACATCCAGAATCTTGCATTCAGATTCCTGATTTATGATCTACTTCACAATGAAAAATCCAATCTGAGAGGGAAGATTTCCATCGGATGGTATGGCCGAGCAAAAGTAACGTCCAGCGTTACGGACTGCACGGCGCTGAGCAGATTGGGCGGCTGGAACGGCCGAGCGGTTTGGCGTGCGCGGGCGACGAGCTCAACCGGTAACCTCCTGAGGGCCGAACTGGAGGTCGCTCGTGTAGGGCGAAGTTCGCAGTGGTGGTTGCAACCGAGCTGAAGGATTGTCCGGGTTGTGCGGAGGATGCGGCCAGGCCGACGGGTCTCCGGCCGTCCAGCCTACGACCGAGATTGGAAACAAAACGGTTGGAGGCCGGTATGCCTCGCGACCGGCCTATCACGATGGACCAATCGAGGATAGCTCGGCGTAGGTGGTTAAGCTCTCGCCTGTTCCCAAGTGTTAGGCCGGCTGTGGTATCTGGTCAAGGGTGCCACCTGGACCAATGGTGTGAAGGAGAGGATAACTGCTCCACGAACGCCTCAATACCGTTAGGCAATTCAGTGTATGTTGGTAAAAGGACAAAACCTTTACACGTGTAAGGTGGTGAGAGGCGCGTATTGCCACCTGTCCAGGGAAGGACAGCAGAGGTAGTGCGCGCACGACCTTGAGGCTGCATGGCCAGCCTAGAAATAGGGGGAGAGACGAAGGTTACAGGTATGCGAACTCACTCTCACAAACTCTCTCTCTCTCATTATCCTCTTCCTCAGTGAACTGACTTGAGCGTCGGAGGATTTTTCCGGCACACCACCGCCGGGCAGCTCACCGTTTTCGTGTTGTAGAGACAGACGCCGTTACTAGAAGCTTAACGTTCAAGGCGTACGGAGAGCAGAGGATATTTCACCCCCGTACAATTGGCGCCGTCTGTGGGAAGACTTTGATATTCAACCCTTGTTCTGTAAGCTTCTTCGACCATTTCCATGGCTAACAACGACGAAGTTCCGTTGTCCGTCGTCGATGGTGCCACTCCAGAGTACGTGCGAAGAAGAGAAGGCCCCCCTAATGTTCCAACCATGGCGGGCCTGGAAACCACTTCGCGAGGAGCGCGCGACAAGCGTGGGAGGAGTTCAGATCGTTCACAGAGTCCAGAGGGCCGCCGGCGCCGAGGCGAGTCCCGTGAGGAGCGCCTGGAGCACAAACTCAAGGACCAAGAAGCCCTCATTCGCAGGATGGCGGCGGAGATGGAGCTTCTGAAGCGCCAAGTAAAGGGGAAGGGTGTTGCTAGAGAGGGCAACCTCAATGAGCGCACCCCCTCCCCTCGTTCTAGCAGTCGCCGCCAGAGGAGGACTCATTCAATCTCCATCACCAGGAACTATGGGGTGGAGGACTCGGACCAGCGAGAGGGCAGGTCCTGCACGCGCGACAGCACTTATCGCCCCTCTCGCCCATCGTCGACATCGCGATACTCGACCTCCGCCCGTTCCAGGGATCTGAGGGACGTGCTGGAGGAGAGAGCGCGCCTTCAGGAGGTTCAGAGGGTGCCGGCGCTCCAGAGATTGAGTGCCCCAGTTCGTTGCAGTGAAGAAGTGATGATGCCGGCACCCAGAAACGCAGCCCCAGAACTGGTGGACAAAGAGCTGGTGAGGCTTACAGCCACGCCGTTGTCCCCAGAGATTGAGAGCACCCCACTCCCTGCCGGATTCCACCAGCCAAAATTTACTTTGTACGACGGAAAGACGGATCCGTACATGCATGTGAGTCATTACCGGCAAGTAATGGCTGGCCACCGTCGGAACGACGCCTTGATGTGCCTCATATTCCCAGCAAGCTTGGGAGAGCTGGGCTTGAAGTGGTTCGAGAGGCTCCCGGAGGGGAGTATCGAGGGGTGGCAACAATTAGCGGAAGCCTTCGTTACCAGATTCAAGACCAATACTCGAACGCCGAAGGAGGTCGACCACCTCCTGGGCGTCAAGATGGAGTCTGGGAGTTCACTGAAGGCATACAATGCGAAGTATTGGGAGACTTACAATGAGATCCTCGACTGTCCTACCAATCTGGCGATCACTCAATACAAGAGGGGTCTCCCAGTCGGACATAGGCTGCGAGACTCCCTCACGATGCATCAGCCCACCACCATGGAATCTTTGATGCAGCGGATCAACGAACACATTCGTATGGAAGACGATGCTGCCTCTGCGCCGAGAAGGATAACCCGGTCGCGGTGGACAGAAGGGTAGCGGGGAAAGTTCATTCGGTAGGGCAGGAGGAAAACCGCCCTAGTGACCGACCAAAAGATCAGAAGATTGCTTGCCACTCAAACAGCATTTGGAGGAGTTGGTGGCGGCGGGGCATCTTGATCAATATATTGATGGGGGAGTCAAGGCCGCACCGACTGGACAAACCGAGCCAAACGGAATGGCCGCCCTAGAGGCGCCCCCACAGGGTGTGATCAACGTTATCCATGGCATCATTGAACCAGCAAGGGTCTGCGAGCTGAGAGGGATGATTAAGAAAGCCGAGCACATGAGGGAGGTGCTCTCAGTCCAGCCTGCGGTAAAGAAGGGAAAAACCGAGGAGAAAGATGTCCTTTCATTCTCTACCAAAGACTTAGAAAGGGTGCAGATGCCGCACAATGACGCATTGGTAGTGACACTTCGCATCAAAGGTTTCGATATCAAAAGAATATTGATCGACCAGGGGAGTTCGGTCGAAATAATGTATTATGACACATTCAAACAAATGAAGTTAGAAGACAAGGATCTGGCTCCTACGACATCTCCTTTGGTCGGCTTCAACTCGCAACCAGAATGGCCGATCGGAAAGATTATCTTGCCGGTTAAGGCGGGATCGATTGTAAAACAGGTAGAATTCTGGGTGCTCAGAGTTCCATCGACTTACAATTTGATTCTGGGCCGAGGTTGGCTACACTCCATGCAAGCGGTCGCTTCGACCTTCCATCAAGTCATGCGCTTTCCGGCCTCCAACGGGCTAATAGAGGAAGTCTGGGGAGACCAGGTGATGGCCAAACAGTGCTTCGTTGCGGTGAATGGCAGCCGAGCGGCCAAAGGGTTTGTTCAGATGATAGAGGGGCCCGAGGGAAAGGAGGTCCTTGAAGACGTGGGCAGAAATGTCGAGGAAAAGTCAGTTGAAGATTTGGTGGAAGTTCGCATCAACGAGAAAGATCCAACTAAGTTCTTCCTCCTGGGATCGTCTTTGTCCAGCGCTGAACGGTCGGATTATGTCGATTTCTTGGTTGCCAACTTGGAGGCTTTCGCATGGACGCCTTACGATATGCCTGGCGTCGACCCAAGCTTCATCTGCCACCAATTGAATGTCTTCCCCAACGCGCGCCCAGTCATACAAAGGACGCGCCGTTCAGCCTTGCACCATGCTGAAGTGGTGGCAGAAGAAGTGAAGAATTTGTTGGAAGCCGGTGCGATAGAGGAGGTGCAGTACCCTCGGTGGATATCTAACACGGTGGTGGTTCCTAAGAAGAACGGCAAGTGGCGAGTCTGCGTGGATTACAAGACTGTCAACCGCGCATGCCCAAAGGATAGCTTTCCTCTCCCTCGAATTGACCAGCTGGTGGACTTAACCGCTGGCCATCAGAGGTTTAGCTTCTTGGATGCATATCGCGGTTATCATCAAATAGCCATGTACAAGCCGGACAGGGAGATCACGTCTTTCACCACCCCCAGAGGCTTATACTGCTACAAGGTCATGCCGTTCGGATTGAAGAACGCCGGGGCAACCTTTCAGCGGATGGTGACAAAAATGTTCGCTCCTCTCTTGGGCCAAACTATGGAAGCCTATATCGACGATATGGTGGTGAAGAGCAGGGAGAAGTCTCAGCACCTCGCCGACCTAGCAGAAATGTTTGCCATACTCAAGCGTCACAAGCTTCGCCTGAACGCCTCTAAGTGCGCCTTTGGAGTTGGCACTAGAAAATTCCTAGGTTTTCTGGTCACAAACCAGGGAATTGAGGCCGACCCATCGCAAATAAAGGCAATACGAGAGTTGGAACGCCCTAACTCCACGAAGGACGTGCAACATCTTGCCGGAATGGCAGCCGCGCTGAACAGATTTATCAACCGGTCTTCGGATCGTTGCAGGCCCTTCTTCAAAACTTTGAAGTCCAAGTTCTTTTGGGACGAAGAGTGCGACCGTGCTCTGGCAGACTTGAAAGCATATCTATCTTCGGCACCTATTTTGGTTACACCTCGGCCGGGCGAAGAGTTATTTCTCTACTTGGCGGTCTCCCAACATGCGGTGAGCGCTGTTCTAGTCCGCGCTGAGGGCATTCAGCACTCGCCCATTTTCTATGTGAGCAAGACTCTGCTCCCGGCCGAAACGAGGTATCTCCCCTTGGAAAAATTGGCGTTGGCTCTCATGATGGCGTCAAGAAAGCTGGCGCACTACTTTCATGCCCATACAATAGTGGTGTTAACCGAGTTCCCGCTCAAGGTGCTCTTCGAAAAGGCGGACTTTACTGGGAGAATTCTGAAATGGGCCGTGGAATTAGGCCAGTACGACATTAAGTTCCAGCCGCGCACCGCAATCAAGGCTCAAGCCCTTGTAGATTTTGTGGCGGAATTTTCCCCAGGAACACATCCAGTCTGTCCGGTTGATTTGGTCGATACGGATTTAGCACTACCAAAGGTTCTGGCGACAGAAGTGTGTGGTGGCTCGCGAGCGGGAGAGGAGCAAAGCTTGACCGAAATAGCAAAGGCCGACGACTCGTTGAAAGAAGAGCCCAACAAAGGCGTGCAAGGAGACCAGATTGAACCTGCCAGAGACTTGGAATTAAGAAGCTCCCAGAATCCATTTGATTGCTGGAAGCTGTTTCTTGGCGAGATATGGAAGTTATTCGTTGATGGGGCGTCCAATAGGCATGGGGCTGGTCTGGGAATGTGTTAACTTCGCCAGATGGGCTGATTATCGAGCAAGCAATTACGCTCGGCTTCTCAGCATCCAACAAACGAGGCGGAATATGAAGCCCTCCTCGCCGGTCTAAGAAGCGCGCTGAGAATGAAGGTCACAGCCCTTATGGTATTCAGTGACTCAAAGCTGGTAGTCAACCAAGTCTCAGGGGAGTATGAGGCCAAAGATGAAAGAATGGCCAAGTATCAAGCGCTGGTGCGAGCAGAAGTCAAAAAGTTCGAGGCCATCAAGGTTGAGCAAATCAACCGCGAAGGAAACAGCACAGCCGATGAACTGGCCAGTCTCGCTTCCATTCAGACAACCTTTCCCAATCCCTTGATGATTGAATTTTTACCCCGGCCAAGCATTGAGGAACCAGAAGCAACCGAGGTATTCTGCACCGACTTGGGACCTTCCTGGATGGACCCGATCGTCGCCTTTTTGAAAGACCGAATTCTACCAGAAGAAAAGAAGGCGGCCCACAAGATCCGAGCAAAGTCAGAGCGGTTTTTTCTCTCGCCTTCCGGAGCCTTGTACAAGAAATCTTTCACAAGGCCGTATTTGAAGTGTGTCCACCCCTCTAAGGTGGAAGCCTTCCTCTATGAGATCCATGAAGGCATCTGCGGCAGCCATACCGGGGGTAGATCTCTAGCCTACCGGGCAATCTCGCAGGGTTATTGGTGGCCATGTATGCAGGCGGACGCGCAGAAATACGTTCGCCGATGTGAAAAATGTCAGAAATTTGCCCACCAGATCCACCAGCCAGCAAGGGAGTTGCTCTCACTCACAAGTCCTTGGCCGGTCGCGCTCTGGGGATTGGATATTGTTGGACCACTCCCAGTCGCGCGGGAAATCGCAAGTTTTTCATCGCCGCCACTGATTATTTCACCAAGTGGGTGGAGGCCGAGCCACTGGCAACTATTAAGGAAAAAGACGTTAAGAAATTTGTTTGGCAAAATGTGATCACTCGCTTCGGTATACCCAGGGCGCTCATATCAGATAATGGCACTCAATTCGATGGGAAACTCTTTCGCGGATTTTGCGAAGAGTTGAAGATTGAGTTCTACAATTCAACCCCGGCTTATCCTCAGTCGAATGGCCAAGCAGAGGCCTCAAACAAGACCATCCTGGATGGGCTGAAGAAGCGGCTTGAGAAGGCAAAGGGAAAGTGGGTTGAAGAGCTTCCTAATGTGCTATGGGCATACCGCACTACGCCAAGACGGTCGACCGGAGAAAACACCGTTCGCTTTGGCTTATGGTATGGAGGCCGTCATCCCATTAGAGATTGGCATGCCAACCATCCGCTCAGAAAGTTTCCAACCAGACTTGAACAATGAGACCGTGGCACTAGAGCTGGACCTTGCTGAGGAAAGACGAGAGCGCGCGCTGATCCATATAGCGGCCTATCAGCAGGAACTCTCTAAAAAGTACAACAAGGCGGTGCACCCTAGGCTATTCAAGATTGGGGATTGGGTCCTCAGGAAGGTGCTTGGCAATACAGTAGTCCCTGGCGAAGGCAAGCTCGGTGCAAATTGGGAAGGACCATACAAGGTGGTTGGTCTTGCTGGCAATGGGGCATACCATTTGGAAGACTTAGATGGCAAGGCTGTCCCCAGACCGTGGAATGCAGCAAACCTTAAGATCTTTTACTTTTGAAATGTAATTCGTTTATGTTGCTTATCTTTTAGATCTCTAGCCCTTTGGCATGTGATGTAAGAGATAGTAATGTTTTTGTAATGAAAATTAGTCTCTTTCTGTTTGGTACTGCATTTGTCCAATGAAATCACAAGACACAAAAGGCAATCATGAATGCCAGGGGCAAGAACCGACCTGAAGGCGACCGGGTTGTTTTCCTCGGAATGGGGACAGACCGCACAAGCAGTTGCGTATGGAACAATGCGCATTGGGGCTGAGCTGGTTTTGCTCGCCCAGTGGGAATGTTGGCGGCTGGACCAACCTAACTAAAACATTGGTGTCTTGGCCAATGTATGAGCCGAGCTGATTTTGCTCGGCCCGTCCAGCATATTGGTGAATTGTCCAATATGAGAAACGAGCTGATTTTGCTCGGCGGAATTGGCAATGCTGGTGTCTTGCCCAGCAATTATAAAGCCGAGCTGAATTTGCTCGGCCAAAAATATATATATATATATATATATATATTGGAAATCAAGGAATTGCAAGGCTACATGAAAGCTGACTGTTTGTGCGGTCGCCGACCTGCCAGTCAATTAAAGTGCGAGCAAAAAATTCAAACATACACAAGCCGAACAGAAACAA
>JAPPVO010000344.1:0-33336 GCA_030407325.1 Camellia japonica
GACACTAAAAATTAATCAGCTTGTTTGTTTTCATATTCAGGATTTATTTTTGATAAAATTAAAATTTTTTATTTTTCGTATTTTGTTATTTTTACTGAATTTTTTAAAATATTTTAAGTAATTTCTTAAATTTTTAGATACACCTAACATAAATATACTTAAAAGTATAATATTTATGAAAAAAAAAATCTATAAAAAATTCACTAAATACCAAAAATGAAAAATAAAAAAATATGAAAATTCAGTACATTTTTTGTATTCTTGTGTATTTATTATTTTTTAAAATATTTTTATAAATATTTTACTTTTTAAATACATCTAAGTAAGGTGCATTTAAAAAAGTAAAAAAAAAAAATTGCTTAAAATTTTAAAAATATTCACTAAAAATAAAAAATAAAAAATAAAAAAACTTAATTTTTAAAATATGAAATTCAAAAAATTGAAATCAAATACACTGAATAGCATCCGTCAATAAAATGAAAAATCTTGTAACTAACTTTGGATTTTAGGTTCAATCTAAAAAAAATTGGATTTGACTACTTGGCAGAGCAGCCTCGGCTAGCTCCAATGTACACGTTTTCTTTCGACATTTGAGCTCATCAAGCACAGTTTTCTACCGAACTGTCGTGGATCATATGTATTCTTGGATATTGTATGCATATATAATTACTTAATTTTATTTTAAAAAAGAAAAAGATGTACTTCAATTGAAATATATATTTACCTAAATTTATATTTAGAATAGGAGATTTTTTTTTTAAGGTCCCTAGTATTAAGATTTTATAGCATAAAAGACACTCAATATTTTCATAATGTCTAAGGTCTCTCAACATAGATCCAGAGAATTTCTCTGCACAAAGCACAGAGAAAATTTCAAATTTCTCTGGACATATCACAAAGAAAATTCCAAATTTATCTGTGATTCCAAATTTCTCTGAACACATCACAGAGAAAATTCTAAATTTTTCTAGATACATCACAGAGAAATTTTACACGTCACCCACACCAAATTTTTCTAGACAAAAATTCTCTCCTTAACATTTCATCAAACACCTTCTTCGCTAAATCCATGTTCCCAGTATTAATTGTCCTTTATATAATATGCTATTCATTCTGATGCACTAATTGATCAGAGAGTTTTTATGGGTAATGATCACCTGTTTTAAATTCTAATTTGGTAGAGAGCTATTCCAGGAACTTCACAACGCATTCTCTTTTATTTCCTTTTTGCTTTATTCTCATTGTTCTCATCAAATGGAAGAAACAATAAGAAGGCTAAACGGTCATCGAGAGAGAGAGAGAAATGAGATTCGATTTGCAACACTCCGATTTCTTTGTGATATATGAGTGTGAAGTTGAGGAACGTTAGATATCATAAAATAATATTGTGAATCTCTTCCATTATGAAAAACAAGAGAGGGACCTTAGACTAATTTTTCCAATTTAAATATGATAAAATTTTAAAAATTAAGAATTAAATATGATTTTTTTCCCCATAAAATTTGACGAAAAGAAAAGTTTGAAATAAGATATGATTTTTTTATTTTAAAAAAATTGATAAAAATTCAATAAAATAATTAAAATAATTCATATAAAATCAAATGTTTTACTTATTGAGTAATGCTAGGGATATCAATTTTTTTACCAAATAAATAACCAAATGTCTCACATAGGTATTGGATCCGCAATTTTGTGGACCACACACCTATGTAAAACATTTGATCATTTGTTTAGTACAAAATTTGGGACGCATAACATTTTCCTTACTTAAAGGCAAATGCTACAAGTGCCCCATAGGCATTGTTTAATGTTGGAAAGTGTGTAAAAAGTGTCTTGAAAATATATAAAAATATTAAAAATTGTATTGATTTCAATAAAAGTGTATTGTGTTCTGCAAATATTTTGTCTTTTAGTTGCGCCCTAGAGACACTTATTAGCAAGATCCTTATTTAAATTTAGAATTAATTATCTAAAAGTCCTATTTACAAGTGTTATGGTAACTTAGGTCCTATCTAAAATTTTTTGAACCAATAAGTCATATTTAGTAAAACTGATAATATTATCGGTTTTTCTCAATTTTTAAAACTAAGAACATTATTAATTTTGCAAAGTAATGTTCCATATAATTGTTTCACTACCTGATGGGAAAAAACAAAGTATGAGATTAAATATTTTTGCCCTTCTACTTATTGGTTTGATTCAACTATTCAATAAAATAAAGAACATTATCGATTTTTTTTTAGTTTTAAAAAAATTGAAAACATTATAGTTTTTTCATTGTTAAAGTATTTTTTTTTTAGTTTTGCACATCAATGTTCCATCATCATGCCCTTTTATAGACACAAAATTCAATTTTTTCAAAAAACACATAATTTTTTTTTAATTTTTTTCAATTTGAAAGTTGATGTTTTAAAATTTTGAAAATCAAAATAAATATCAAATCATCATGTTCCTTTAGAGATAATTACAAATGATAAACAATCATTATTTGAAGGACAATTCTAACTATTAAAAATTTAATGGGACTTGAAGGTTTAAAAAATCTTAGTTAGGACTTAATGGAGTATAAGTTCATAAATTAGGACTTGTGTATAAATGTCCCTTAAATTTAAGGGTCCAGCTCCTCTCTAGTTTGGAAACAGATTGGATGGTGTTGTTGGGTCTGATTTTGGGCCCATCTTGATAATCTAAACCGTCAATGTGTAAAGTTCGTCAAGTACATCACCTTTGCAAAAAATCACGTTAATCGGACATCGATTGACACTTGATCAGCTTACATTTGTGTTTGTGATTTATTTTAAAAATCATAATTGTTGTTGAAATCTGATTAACGTGATTTTTTACAAAGATGATGTACTAGGCGAACTCTACATATTGAACGGTTTGAGTCATCGAGATGGGGCCATAATTGGGCCCAATATAGCCCAACAGCGCTGTTTAATCCGATTTCGAACAGAAAGGAAGTTGTGGCCTAAATTCAAAATAACATTAATGAAAAATTGAAGATGCTCTTAACTGTGCTCTCTCTATATCATCATTTAAAAAACCTTTCAAATTCTTGTGAAGGCAAAACCCTCCATGTGCTCTTACAATTAATTAAGAAAAAATGTTATAAATCCTAAATAATTTATCAAATTTTCTACCAAACTTCTCATATGGGTGTGAGATCCAATCAAACCCACATGTGTGTGGATTCCACACCCATGTGAGAGGTTTGATAAAAAAATTGATAGATTATTTAGAATCCCTAACATAACCCATTAATTAATCATATACGCATCTAGAAGAAAAGACCCACCAACATCATCCTCAATAATACAGGAGTGGTGAGTATGTGCATTGGCCCCCAAAAAAAATAAAAATAAAGAAAGTATAGATTATAATATCAATTTCTATTAATATAAAAAGTAAAAAATAATATTATAAATATATATAAATAAAAATATTTTCTTTAGGACAGGCCTATCACTTGGGCCAAAAGTGAAATATTATTGGGAGGCTTTTAAATTTAATATATAAATATAAATTCATATAATATTATTAATTTTGCAAGTTTTGTTTTTTTAATTTTTTTCATGAGGGTTATAAAACGAAAAGAAATGAAAATTGCTATAAATTATCCGGTAATTAGCGCTTACACGTTTAAAATGAAGTTTAGGTAGAAAACAAATTGAAGACTAATAAACTTCAACCTATTCTAAGTTGGTGGAATTTTTTTATATATTGAAGTCAGTCTTTTTATAATTATAGACAGAGATATTTTTCAATAAATTACTTTTAATAATGTGAACCTTTCAAAAATCGAATAGGTACTTTTTATTGAAAGAGGCATTTTCTAATTATGTGGAACTTGTATTATGCTTGTGAGTAGAATTTTTTATTTTTTATTTTTTTTGGTGTGGAGGTCTTTTTCAAGGTCAGCTTTCAAAAAAATTAAAGTTGTCTTGTTAACAAGGGTCTTAATAAACATTCGTTAAGAAAATTTATAAAAAGGCTGCTATATCATATCATATAAAACATAAGTAAAGTAATGACTTTACCGAGTCCTTTACCATGACAAGTTTAAAAGTGAGACACATGTTCATCTTAGAATATGACATGTGTCGTATTTATAATGTCTCTTGGTTTTTTTCCTTCTAAAATGTCTTTTCATTTTCTCATCAACTCTCCTCCATACAATGGATCATTTTAATTTTGCATTTAATACTATTTTAGTTGATGAATGTACGAGCATAGAATAATCTTATCGTATAATCCTATTAATCAAGTTTATACTCCTTCAAACATCATCGCTTTGCTATCTGAAAATACAAATGTGAGCTAGCTGGTAGGTGTGTGCCGTAAACCCCTCCGATGCCTAAGTCAGCAAAATTGACACAAAAACTCTATGTACTTGAGAATAAGAATTGTGATACCTGTTCATAGGTTCTGTCATGAGCTTTTATAGATTCCACTTGACATAATCCTAATAGGACTCCAACTTTTCTTAGCAGAGTCCTTCTAGGAATCACACTTTCAAGGATAAAGCCTATCCTGAGCACGCCCTTTTCACAACCAAGTGAGATGATTCAAGTCTGTTACATCGGCTGGTAGCATAGTCAACCGAGCTAGCCTGGTCCAATTTTGTGCTGGACAGAACCAAGATGACATTCTACCAAGCTAATTCCAGCTCGGCTCTATGTACTGGAAAAACCTCGGTTCGTTTCTGGACTATATCTAGGTAGCCTGGTTCAGGTGCTGGCTCAATGCCTGCACAGTCAACCAAGCTACACCTGCCCTTTCCTTGGCCCAGCACATGGCCCAACATCCAAAGGAGACTCCACCTAGCTCGGCTCAATTTGTACACAAATTATCCTCTCAAGACTCAATTAGTTCAATTGACGTCCGATTGAACCCAAACCATTTTATTATCTTGCTTCATTTTAACCTCAATTTTATTACTTCATTTTAATTACCTTCTATTCATTAGTCAATTAAATCCAATAATGAGTTTTAAGTCCACTATTAGAGAGAATTGTCAAACCAAATGTAACTCTCCTCCATACAATGGATCATTTTAATTTTGCATTTAATACTATTTTAGTTGATGATAATAATGAGTTTTTGAAAAATATTTAGAAACTAGTTTTTTTTTGCTAATTGAGAGCAACTGTCTAATGGGTTCAATTTCTTTTCTTCATGAAAACCTGTTTGTATTGTACTTTTGTTTTTTTTGTTTTGTTTTTTTTGTTTTTTTGCTTTTTGTTTTTTGTTTTTTTGAGAGAACACAAGATATTTGGGTGTTTAACTGTTTCCAAAAGCTGTTTTAACAAAATTTTATGGATACAATTAAACATCACAAAGTTGTTTTTGAATCTTTAACTATTATTTTCATACAAGGATGTTTTTCTTTGAACTTCTTCTTCTTCTTCTTATAATTATTATTATTTGTTTCCATGAGCATAAAGCAAAAATGAAAGAAAAAATATATACTCTTTTTTCTTTCTTTTTTTTCTTTTTTTTTGTGGTTGTATTGTCTTCACAAAACTACTTTCTAATTTTTTTTTTTCAAAAACTCATAATTTAACTCTCCTCCCTCTTCCCTCATGTGATATTTAGTACAAGGCAATTTTTTTTTTTTTAGTTAGGAAACCCATAATATTAAGTTATGCCATTTGTGATAATCAAATGATATTTTGTCTAACAATTTGTGTATTTCATTTACAAAAAAATAGGTCGATTTGATAGCTGAAACTTATTCAATTTACCGTGTTTTTCACTAAAAAAATAGATGATAATTGTATTTTTAAAAATAAACATACATTTTTTTAATGACAAAAGCAATAATTTAAACAAGTTACAGTTATCAAATCAATCTAATTTTTTTGTGAATAAAATATAAGAAATACCTAACAAAATAAATGATTTAAATAATCAAAATAAAATCTGTAATAGACTCCACGTATCCAAACAATCTCCTCCAATTCAAATTTTGGGCAGAAAGGAATCCTCATCCGAAAAATAATAAGGGGAACTTACCAATAAGTCACATATACAAAGTTCAAGATCTATCTAATCCCCAAATAAAACACTTACACTAATTAGTCCTATATATTTTTAATTGTTACCAAAAAATCCTATTTTTTTTTCAATTTACAGATGCTGTTACATTCTACTACCGTCAAACTTCCATCAAACAGTCACCGGAGACTCGTCGGAATATTCAATATCATCGGAAAGTCGCCGGAGTATCGCCGGGAAGTTCGCTGAAGTATCGCCGGAAGTTTGCCGGAGTGTTAAGAACGTTAATGGAAGTCGCCGGAATGTTCAAAACGTTCACGAAACGTTTAGAACATCATTGGAGACTCACCGGAATATCCAGAATATTGTCGGAAAAAAAAAAAAACGGAGAAATTAGAGTGAAAAAATATAGCAAAATGTGCTAAATATTGATAAACTAAAAGAAAAAAAATAGAACGACAAAAAACAGCAACAATGGGAAAAACATATGTTATTTTTCAATTTTTGTAAGGTTTAAGTAAATAATCTCTAATATTGATCAAACTGAAAAGTAAGTTTTGAAACTGTAAAATATTATAGTTTCAAAGTAAAAATCTATTAAGTATTTATTCTTATTAATCAAACTGAAAAACATGTTATGAAACTGTATAATTTTACAGTTCTAAAGACTGTTATGAAACTGTAAAATTTTACAGTTTTATACCATGATTCATTCCAACACCAAAAAATTTGAAACTGCAAAATTTTACAGTTTTCACCGCCTGTAACTAAAACTCGAAAATAACTTGTTCAGAACTTAAAAATTTTCTCCATTAGAACAAAAAAGAGAAGTGTATAACAAAGAAAATGTAAAAAAAAAAAAAAAAGAGATCGAAGGAGAGAGGTGAATATAGAGAGAGGATTGTACTCCGGCAACTATTTTTTGTTTAGATCTAGCCGGATCTGATGTAGATCTACTCAGATCTGATGTAAATCTACACAGCACCAAAAAAATTTGAAATTACAAAATTTTACATTTTTCACCGCCTGTAACTAAATCTCGAAAACAACTTGTTCAAAACTTAAAAAATTTCTCCATCAGAACAGAAAAAAGAGAAGTATAAAACAGAGAAAATGTAAAAAAAATAAGAGATCGAAGGAGAGAGGATTGTACTCCGGCAACTATTTTTTGTTTAGATCTAGCCGGATCTAATGTAGATCTACTCAGATCTGATGTAGATCTACATCAGATCTGATATAAATCTACTCATCTTCTTCGTCGGAAACATATATTCTTTATTGTTGGTGAGAGTGAAGTAAGTAGTCGGCGGTCAGTGGTTGTTGATGAATCCCAATCGATGGTAGTCGTCGGTCGCCGGTGACTATATATCGGAAAGAGAAAGAGAAGAAGCAAGATATGGTCACCCGTCAACGATCCCTGGAAAACACAAAGAGAAAAAAGAGACAAAGAAGAAGAGAGGCAGAGAAGAAGAATAATAACGTTATAGGACTTTTGGGTATAAGCAAAAAGTTATGGGACTAAATAGACTACACATTTTTCAAACAAGACTTCCGGATAATTTCCCCAAATAATAATATGTGGAGTCTTAATCAGACCCTATTGTACAGTCATGACTTTACACTTGCCACTGTTTCCTTTTCTTAAGTTGTTGGAATATATATATATATATATATATGAAAAAAAAGAAGAAAAAAAAACCCCCGCTTACCATTGGAAAATATTATGTGGGGTCTTAATTAGATTCTATTGTACATCATTATTTATTTTTAGGATTATTTACCTTAAGACTTTTTAATGATAAATAAATATTATTTTAATTTTTTTATGAATATTTTTAATCTTTTCAATTATAAAAATATATTACTTTTACTCCCTTTAAATCATCTCTAAAAGAAATGTATTTGTATAATTTTAATAATTAAGACGATCAATATGTATGAATTCATAATTGAAGGAGTCTTAATGTAATTAACTCATATTTTTTTTTTTTTGTCAAGTAAGGATAATAGGAGAAAAGGATATCAGAAAGGATTCAAATCAGGATATTAAACAGTTTACAACTAAAAAATTGGTATTATTTGACAGTCCTAAGGGCATCTCCAACGGTGTATCAAATATTTCACAAAATCTGAGTAAAAATTTAAGGAATTCCTCTATCTGATATCCAGCTCTTCAAGAATGTATTTTTGTCTATCAGTAAAATGCCGATTGACCGAGAGGACGACTAGCCGATCGACTGGCAAGGCAATTCGAAAAGAAATCCAACACAAATCTTGAACAGAGGAAGAGGTGGAATGAGAGAGAAAGAGAGAAGCTAAGGTCTAACACTTCTAAGGGTACTTGTTTTCTTAGTTTTACACTATACAAGCATATTAGCTAATGATTGTTTGGCCCCAATTCTTGATTGGAGGGGACACCACAAGCCTTTACCCTTCCATCCTTTAACAGATACTTTCTTTTTCTTGACAATACTCTTTCCATGGTGGAATTCACACCTCTCCTGCTCTATATGAAAATCATTTTCAGTGTCTTGAGAATCTGTAGAGCGTTTTTGCTTCTTCGTGTGTCTTAGAAATTGGGCGCCTATGTGGCATGACCCATGAACCTTTTGAACTTTATCCATGTAAGTTTGAATTTGAATTCAAAACTTATTTGGATAACCACTCATGATATCTATATCTATCATATCAACTGATATGGATAGATTGATATATATGGTTATATATCTGATTATATATTTAAAATAATATATTGATATTAGATACGTTATGTGGTTTTAACCCATAACCTTTTTTCCAAGACTCTCTCTCTAACTCTCTCCCATATGAGAACGATCCAGCCTCTGCACTGTGACTTGTGTGGGTGATACTCATATTATGGTATCACTCCACTGCTGGGTGTTCATTTTTCGCATTTTTAAAGCATGCGATTTACCGATAAGATTCTTCGCTTCAGGTTCTATTACCTAAGGTATGATCTGATAATTTTTACCCGCTGTGTTATCCTTGTTTTACATTGGTATTAGAGCTAATATGGGTATTTTCGTGTTTATTTTTATGCATTAAAATGTGTATAATTTTATATAAATATATATACACGATATATGCATGAAAACTGCACTTCCACTCTCATTGGATTGAGAGTGTAATACACCTCAATTTTTATGTTCCTTAAATATCATTTTTGAGACCGTAAATGTTTTTATTTTGAAAAATGGAGTCCGGCAGTACTGAAATTGGACCAGAAAACACCCTGGAAGGCGACGCGTGGGCTGCACGCGCCATCTGACGCCGTCAGCAGTTTCCACGCACTGCCCGCCATCATGCACGTGTTAGCCGCACTGTCCACGCGCGCGTTGTCCACGCCATCACGAGCGCGTTAACCGCGCTGTCCGCGCCATCACACGCGCGTTAGCAGCGTTGTCCAAGCGCATGCCGTCCGCTATGCACGCGCTCACCGTGCGCTAAGCCGCGTGTTGAGCCACAAGCCGAGCCGAGTCGAGCCACATCGTTTTTCGCGCCGACTTGGCTGGTTTGACGACTGGGTGTAAGAGTCTGTTTGTTTTTTTTTTTAAATCCAAAATTGCGTTAAATGGTCATAAGTAATTCGTTATAGCTTTGTTTTAACCGTGGTTGGTACTCTTAGACTCATAATTATATTTTCTATGTTCTGTAAAATTTTCAAAATTTTATGAAAATAAAAAATATTTTTCCTGAAATAATAATTCATTATTTCTGCTTTAAAATGCTTCTGGTGTTGCATGATTAAGTTTCTAGAGCTGAAATTTTTACTGTAGACCACTGTAATAGTCTACTATTTACTGGTATGATTGTTACATTTTCCCAGATTCTGGAATATTTATTTATGATTTCATGTGTGTTTATTAATTATTTAAAATTCTAGAAAATACCAAAAAATTCCAGAAAATTTCAAAAGTGATATACTTTCTGTTATGGCATAATCTGAATATTAAATACAACATATTATTGTTTTTGGCCTAGAGTTTCTAATACGTTGTGATTAGAAAAGCATGCTTAGTTTTTTTTTATTATTTAAATTCCATTATTAAATGAATATAGCATGAGTTATTTGTAAATTTACATTGAGATGTTATTGTATGGAATTTATCATGCTTTGTACATGCCATAGTCAGTGGGAGGTTATTCGGTTGAGAAAAATCTTTGTAGATTTACTCCCAAAAATTAATATTTTGCGCATAAATTAAATTAAATTAAATTTTGGATAATTGTCACCTGCGGCGCAAGAGATGATTGTGAGCATAACGGATTTTCGATCTTGCGACTTGTGTAATATTGTCACTATTTAATTTAGATTTTTGTGGCAAAATTATATTATGCTAATCAAATTAATTCCAATGTGAATTTCTCTTTAAATTGACTTAGATTATGGAAGTTAATTTGGTTGACCTAGACTTAGTAGAGATGTTCAAATGTGAACAATGTAATCCTATTCTTTAGATGAGCAAAAAAGTCTTGGAGACTTTAGGTCAGACCTTAATTGAGCTAAAGGAAACATGACTCAAAATCGCCGTGGTTTTGTTGCCTTGTTTGGCATAATAAAAACTAATGTGTGCGTTATGGTTAGCGGCACGCTACGTAGTTTTGGTTGGCGAGTTTTGGAATTATGAAATTAGTAAGCCCTCAATAGATCTGTATATGATCGTGACTATTGAGCTGCGCGGATTGACTTTGTAATTTGACTTGTAATGATGTTGCATCATTGGATAAAGTAACATTCAAGAGTCACGTCATCCAAGAAATGCGAGCTTAAATGAGTTAGTCATTAAGTGTAAGACGAGTAGCCAGTATGAGCAGTGTTTTGCTCTCTACCCAACTATTGGGAGTGGATGGAGCAAAATTTCACATACTATAATAGTGTGCATTGAAGTATCACTTGAAGTTAAAAGACTAGCGCTTAGTAGTAGTAAGATCTATTAACACTAAGTGAAAAGATTAGCACCAAGTGGCTGTAACATCTATTAGCATTGCCAACTTGTCTGAGTCTGGACACTTATTGTTTCCCCAGTTAAGTGTGAGACATGAAGAGGTGCTTCTTTATATGGTTCCTTAGCTAAGCTAATGTTTTTGAATAACGTTTACCACTAAGCGCAAACGTTGTAGCATAGTAATGAAAAGGTCAAGGTCGACAAGGTTGTTATGACTCTAAGAATTTGATGTATGGCTCGTGAGAGCATTGTGTTGAATTAGACTCTTTAGCCTAATTCGCACTTAAGCTACTTCGGGAGCTGTCATAGATTGATAGCTTATTCTCTCCTTCTTGTGGATAGTAGAATTAATTGCAAGTAACTATGAAGCGAGAAACAGAAATGGCAAGAAGAATATCGTCATCTTTCAACTAGATGCAGTAAAGTGTATGGAGAATAAAATTGACTTGAAGGTGTAGGGGATTAGCACTTACTAGTTAAATTTGCGACTTAGGCGCACTTGATATCTCCATGACATCCTTTTATGATCTAGTGAATATGAATTAGTCGTGAGTCATTACCTAGTTGGGCCTAAACCTTTAAAACTTGTCTTCGAGAACTCACACATTAGGATGATTGGAATTAGTTTATGACGTTGGTCATGAACCGGTGGCTTATTATACTTAATCACATTAATGAGATGATGACAGGATGATTTGAGTAGGCCCTCTCAGGCCCACTTGCTTGTGACATCCTGCTCTCATGTGAATGTATAACTTTGTTTGCAATGGTTGCGCACAAGTAAGTAGGAAAGCCGTATAAGGTCATTTGTATTGGCGCATTTAGTCCACTATGATATTTGTGACTGGATATGTGTAAGGGTATGATAGCTAGCCCCAAATCTTGATACATTTATAGATTACAATACGCATATTAGTCAAGACTATTTGATCTCCCATAAGTCAAAAAGTTTTGAAATGATTTTTGACATTGCACATATGAGATCGAGATCAATTAGATAAGAGCTTTCGTGCTTTTAGTTTTGACCAAGGTGGTGAGTATCTATTTGAGTTATTTTTTAGAAAGCTCTGTGAAGAGAAATGGATGCTTAGAAAATTGATTATTCCTAGTACTCAGCAATACAATAGTGTAGTAGAGATAAGGAATTAAGTATTGTTAATGTTAGGTGGATGATGGCGCAAAATGTTTCCCAATTGAGAATTGCACTTTAGTTTGTTGCCTATATCCCTAACTACGTGCCCTCCATATCAGATTTTACACTCCATTTGAGTAATGGGTTACCGGAGAGCCATCTATGGGCGATCTGTAACTGTTAAGCAGCTTATATTTATTTTACTTCTTATAAGGTTGCGAAGTTAAGACCTAGGGTTCTATAGCGCATTATTGTATGCTGTCTTGTAAACACATAGGGTCATGTGGCTCATTATTGTATGCTGTCATGTAAACCCTTCGGGTTATGTACGTATAGGTAAGTAGCTTTGTGGTAGTATAACCAAGTCACATTAAGTTTTCTTAGTAAAGGTGACGTGAATAGAGTTTTGGAACTCTATAAAATAGAGAATTCTAAGTATAGCGCTTTATGTAGCTTAGTTGAGAATGGAAAGAAATTTCCAATATCCTAGGGACAGTGGGAGCAATGTGCCTACTAATGGATTACTCTATTAGAGAAGAATACTCTACATTCTTAGTTGCGTGGTAGCGAATGTGAAAATTTTCCACATCATCACTGGGTGATTGAAAGGGAAACATTCATGATTACTCCGTAAGATGATAAAGAGCCTAGGATAATGCCAAAGGCTCTAGTCCCCTGTTTTTAGAAAGTGGATCAATGTTGCGCAGTTTAAGACAAAGTCTTTGAGGACTAACCTTTTCTATAATTTGGTTGACTTTCCATTATGACGCAAAACTGTTCTAAAGTTATGCGTAATGTGGATAGTCATTGTTGAGGTATAAGTCTCGTTAGATACTGAAAAGTCGCACCATTGAGGAAGGTGTAGACCAAGAGAAGACTTTCTCCTAGGGAGTGAGGTTATTTCAACTTAGGCTATGATTGACATAAGTTCGGAACATTGATTTGTGGATGTTGTGACCCAACTTCTCGTTGGAAAATTGGATAAGTAGATCCGTAGGGATTTACCTTATGCTTTATGGTGAAAAGTTGGGAGCGCAAAAAGGTTACTAGTTCCAATAAATCTTTTACAGCCTAAAACAACTATCCAAATAGTGGTTCTTAGATTTCGTCGAGCCATGATAGGCCAATGATGATCGATGAAGACCACTGAGGCATGATCAATGGTCCAAAAGAAGTTTTTCCTTACTTAGTCATTATAAGCCAGGAATTTATAAGGTTGTCACCACCTAGGGTGGGCAGTCCTCTATTTTAGATATGATGGACATGGGTGATATAATTTATATGCTCGGATGTACGATCCTTAGGGATTGTTTTGTGAGAATTCCCATGATCAATGGTCCAAAAAAAGTTTTTCCTTACTTACTCATTATGAGCCAGGAATTTATAAGGTTGTCGCCACCTAGGGTGGGCAGTCCTCTGTTTTAGATATGATGGACATGGGTGATATAATTTATATACTCAGATGTACGATCCTTAGGGATTGTTTTGGGAGAATTCCCGGTTTGTCTTTGATGACTTACATAAGGAATATCCTAGAATGATTCTAGATGTAAAATTGCAAACCCATTAACTTACCTATCGGTAAAAGTCAAAGCCTTAGCTATTGAGTGAATCCTCGGATTGTCTTTGGGAGAAACAGATAACCTATATTCCTTGATCTTTTTTTGTTGTGGGAGCCTAAAGTATGCTATGTGGGCGTATTCGGCATGATAAGTGTTATCTTTGGTAAATGGTCAACTGAGTTGTTTAGACATTGACCTTGCTCATTAGATTGTGGATAGAATGCTTTACTAGTAGTATATTAATTTGCTCCTTGTACGATTCAATGTGCTAGTTGGGCGCATCTTGAATGAACACAGATTGGTCACCAGAATATCTTTAGAGAGGTTATTGCGCAAGAGGTAGTGATCTTGAATCACTTCATGTGAGGCGCACATGGTGAATTTCGTTGTATATATTTATCGCAAGAGGTGCTGATAAGGCTTATGTTTGGAATCTAGAATTGCGCAAGCTGTGGTCGTGTTTTTTTTAAAAAAAAATTGATCACTTATTTGTTGTGAGATGATGGGATGTTGACACTATTATGGTTTGTGTCATAATGATTAGCATATGATGATGTCAGCAAGCAAAATTGGCTCACTCACACGAGCAATCGCCCTTGGCGCTTGGGAGCGAGCAAGGATGAGACTAGTGGTTTATTTTTATTTGGAGCCAAGAAAGGCTTAAATTATCCACTATATATGTCGCCTTGTGTACAACCAAGATGAGGTCGTGATAAGGACCAAACATGGATGTTAGTACCCACTTTTCATGTTGTGCCTGTTATGATTAGCCAGATGCGAGATCTCATTTGGCGCTTGGAAGACGAGCAAATAGAGAATTCAGGTTAGGTGCTAGAAAGCGACTAGACTAATATCTGTATAGTGTATTAAGTATGACGTCACTCTTTTGGAAGAGTTACTTCACTGTAACATGTATTCATACTATATGTGCTTGGCGATCGAGTAATGAGGTAAGAGAATGGATCCCTGTTTCCTCACTATGTGAGTCTTACGTGTCATTATTGATATGATTTTCATTTATGTACCCTTTTGTGACTTTTGACTATATCATAAGGTAAGGGGTTGATGTTTTGCTACTTTGGTATGTTGCCTGCGGTCATGTATGATTCGGCCTTAAGGGATATCACTGGGAAAGCGGTCAATCCTAAACTAAATGGCATGAGGGCAAAGAGAAGATCATCTAGTATTACAGCACTGTTGTATATTCATTGCCGGCAACTCACATCGCTCTATATGAGAGGCGAATTGAGTGTGAATATATTGCAAGAATTGAAAGGGTCAAACATGCTCTTTTTGAGGGATTAGAGATGTTGTTTTTTTTTTTTTTTGGATTGGTGTAATTAGATGGGTCTAAGGTATATGACTATGTGGGTGTTTGGGAAGTGAGTTTTTATGTAGGTTTTTTTAGTTGTAGGATATTATTGGATAAAAATTTTTTAGTGTTTGGGAAGATAGTTGGATTTTTTTGTAGTTGGATGTGATGTTTGTGAGAGAAAAAGTGAAATGATTATGGGGTTGGATGTGATATTTTGTTTGTATTTGTTTTTTTTGGTTTTGTAAAACCTTTGTCTTTTAGTGGAAAAAATTAGAAAAAAATCTGGGAACTTGGTTCCCAAACACCACCAATATTTCTATTTTTGGGTTGATGTCTCTATGCTGGCTGTTTTTGAGTTTCTAGTATAGAGCTCCCACATGCAGGTGTTTCTTAGCGGTCGCACGGTTCATTGGCTAGTATGTGATTGTTTAATATTTGGGGAGATTGAGATAGAGATGTGGCTGTGTCATGCCAACACATGTGCGAGTGGGAGATGTTAGAAATTGGGCGCCCATGTGGCATAACCCATGAACCTTTTGAATCTTATCCATGTAAGTTTGAATTTGAATTCAAAACTTATTTGGATAACCACTCATGATATCTATATCTATCATATCAACTGATATGGATAGATTGATATATATGATTATATATCTGATTATATATTTAAAATAATGTATTGATATTAGATACGTTATGTAGTTTTTACCCATAACCGTTTTTCCCAGACTCTTTCTCAAACTCTCTCCCATATGAAAACGATCCTGCCTTTGCACTGTGACTTGTGTGGGTGATACTTGTATTGTGGTATCACTTCACTGCTTGGTGTTCGTTGTTCGCATTTTTAAAGCACGTGATTTACCCACAAGATTCTTCGCTTTAAGTTCTATCACCTAAGGTATGATCTGATAATTTTTACCCACTGCGTTATCCTTGTTTTACAGTGTGATTCACAACATAAATAAGTAGTTGACAGGCCCAGAAAATGCTCATGCAAAATTCCTAAAAGAATGATTGCAAATATCAATCAAATAATGCACAACAATTGATAAATTAAAGAACATACGTACTTAGAAAACAAAAACAAAATATTTATTAATGTCAAAAACTAATTTAATGGAAAATATAATTAACTTCCAAAATAACAGACATATGAACCCTGTAAAATAGCATTACTTAACTCACAAGAATTTTAATTCGATGAGAGAGAGAAGTGATCAGAAATCAGCATGCAACAAAGTAAAGATCGCCATTTGTTTTCCACTTTGTAGATTCTCAGCATCCAAACACACGTTGTGAAGATTGAATTTGGGAATGTGAGTTCATTGTTGATGAAGATTGATCTTGAAGATTTGAGTGCTTGTGAACTCATTTTTATGAAGAAACCAAAGACGAATTCAATTTAAATTCGTTCAACTACCGTATTGTCGAAGTATCTTTCAGAGTCAATTTTGCATTAACTCAGAAAATGGTTTGAAACCAAATATACAAAATGAATCACCACCTGGCAAAGAACGCGTTTCCACCCAGACACACCTCAATCGGTGTCCGGAGCCCATCTTAATTTAGGCTAAAAGTTAGCCAAAAGTCATGGTTGCACAAACAATTTTTCCAACACTCTGTGTTACCTATTTTTGTGGGAATTGTTCAAGAAAGAGGATGACCGGGGGGACATCTGGCCAATCATTCGGTTGGTCCCACCTCAATGGTCATGCATAGTAAAATGGTGAAAGGTAGCCTAGATCCTCAATTTGGTGAAATTTTTTTGACGTTCTCAATTTGACACAGGTTTGTTGAAACCATTGGAGTACAAAAAAAGGAACTTTTTTACCAAATTTGAATTTGGTGATGGATTTAGTGTAGGGTTGGAGATGGCCTAATCTCATTGTACATCATTATTAGGGAGAAATGCAAAATGTGTTTAAAAATGGAATTTTATGCCTCCCTCTCTAAATATTCTCCTAAAAAGCAGAAATTATTTAATTGGTTCAAATTTTCACGTTTTTATATGTCTGATATGTTTTTCTAATTTATTTACTATTTTATTAATTTAAGAATATATGTTCATTTAGCTCCTATTATTCCTTAAGCACACGTTCAATATAGAATTTATTGAATGGCATAATTTTTTTTTTAAATAAAAAAAATCAAAATGTGGGGTTTCTTTTGATTAAACCGTGATTATTGCATTTTAAAATTGCATCATGGCAATTACTTTAGCAAAAGGAAACAGTGAAAAGTTTCATCATGCCAATTACTTTAGCAATAGGAAACACTGAAAAAGGGGTAAGAGAACAGACACTCCATTTTTGAAAGATAATTATTAAGTGATTGAAAATGCTATGTCACATTATTATTATTTTTTTAAATGTTTTGGACAAATAATAAATCACAAAATATATTAAAGAATAAATTACTGTAAATCCCCTCAATTATAACTCATTTTTAAGTTGCCAACATGTCATTTAAGTGCATGGATCCGAAAGCCAAGTAACACCGTCAACGGAACATGTAATTTGGCATTTTTAGCCCTTCTTACAAAATGTATGTTACACTGCTACTGTTTGGATATAATTAAAAAATATTTTTTTAATTAAATAAATAAAAGAAATACATGGCAGGATAAGATATTATTGTGGGTTGGCCATTACTTTTACCACTGGACAAGAAAAGATTAATGGCTTTGGGTTAGTGGAGTGGTCAGTGGTGTAGACTTGGGACCTTGAATAATCATGGCTTTGGATTTTGGTGGCAGATGTTTTAGTGGTGGTTTAGGGATGGGTGTGGGTGGAGGAAGGTGAATGTCGATGGTGGTTCAGGGTTTTGTTTGACAGTGAGGGAGAGAGAGAGGGAGAGGGAGAGAGAAGAGGAGAAGAAATGGGTTGCAAAGGGTATTGTCGCCATCAAAATTGGTTTACCTTGTCATGTCCCTGGCACATGACAAGATTTCATCAGACTTCTAAGGGGTCTTTGACGGAAGGAGTTAAATGTCAAATGCTTTATTCATAGAGGGGGTTAATTTGCGTGGGCAATTCAAAACCGAGTCAAACTTGAGAGGGATTTATTGTAATTTATCACATATTAAATTGGTCATTCATTATTTCAATTACTTAACAAAATGAGTCATTTTAAATTTTTTGATACATCATTGATTGGAAGTAAAAAACTTAAGAAGCTATTTTTTCTCACATTATCTTTCGGTTTCCTTTTTTTCTTCACAATTTATTTCAAACAATCAAAATCCAAACATGACATTAGATCTTGAATTTTTAAGAAAAAAAATATAATGAACTATATCTATTCATGTCTTAAGGCATCTCAAACAGTGTATCAATTTTTTCACTAAATTTGAGTAAAAATTTGAGGAAAAACTCTCTTTGATATTAAGTGCTCCAACGGAGGGTTTTGCGGCTTTGTCAAACCACCGGTCGACCGGGCGAACGACTGATCGGTCGACCGACCAGTGCAAATTTTTCACTATTTTTCTTCTTGAGGTGGTCATTCGAGGGGTCGACTGTAAGGACGACCCGGCGGTTGACCGGCTAGTGTAATTTTTTCACAAACTTTTGCTTTGAGGTGGTCATCCAGGAGGACATTTGTGATAATCCTATTCCATATTTAGCTAATTGGTCCTTATTATGAATGTGATTATGTATTTGATATGATTTTGTGTGCCATTATGTGAAAATATGTGGTTTTGAATTTCTATCTGTTCACCGTAGGAATATCTGTTGATTACCTGCTTTGGAATTTAAATTGATGGCCTTATCAGCCACAGAACCTGAAATTGATTGCGCCATCGTGATTGGCATAATTTTTAGAGCCTACGGTGAAATTTGATTGAAAATTGATTCGGATCAAAATAATTAGATTCAGAAGGATCAATTAAGTGCCCAACTACCTAATATTAAAATAATTGACTTAGTGGGGCTATATAAAGGGCCATATGCACTCAATCTCTCTCCTTTGGATTCATTTTGGCTGATTTTGGGCTCTTGAGTGTGAGAGAGCTGAATTAGAGGGAGATAGTGTAGGGAATTGAAGGTTTGGCTCAAGTTTGTGAAGAATTGGAGGATTAAACTCAAGAATTTGCTATAGATTGGAAGAATTAAGCCTCTAGGTGAGTAATTCATGAATTTTGAGTTATCATCTCGTGAATTCAAGTTTGAATAATGGTCAAGGACATGGATTGGTTTGATTATGAGGAAATTGAGTTGATTTTGTTATATTGAAAGCCAATATGTGCATGCATGTATGTAATTGCTTGAATTTGCATGTTTAAGTTTAAAATACATGATCCATGAGGAATTTTGGTTGAAGCTCATGTTTGTAATCACCAATTGCACCATGTAAGTTGAAATGGGAGTGATATCCCACATGCATGTACAATTTATGAGGAATGAGTTTGAAATACATGGAATTGTTGTCATGGTAGCAAGTTTGGGGTAAATTGGAACATGCATGTAAATGGTTTGTGAAATTGAGCTTCATAATGTGTTGAATTTGATATTAGTACATGTTTATGTGAAAATTGAGCCAAAAGCATACATTTAGAACCTTTGAATACCTAGTTGAAGCTCAAGAATGTGTTCTGGAAAACCTAGAATTTTTTATGTCCGCTCGAGCGGGGGAAGTACCGCCCGAGCGGGGAATTCGTGCTCCCAGTATTTTTGTAGACATGGATGTCCGCTCGAGCGGGAAAGTTCACGCTCGAGCGGGGAGCCATGTAGAGAGGCCTTCCGCTCGAGCGCCAGAGTTCGCAATCGAGCGTAGATTTGACATATCCAGTACTTTTGCAGGCCTCAAGGGTCCGCTCGAGCGGGGAAGTCCACGCTCGAGCGGGGACCCTGTTTTCTGAAATTTTGAAAAGACATTCTGAGTTTCGTTTTCCGTTCTCTTTCACTTCTAAGTACTCTTAGGCATGCATTGAGCATTGTAATTGAGTTAGAAGGATAAGAATAAAGCCTAGAGAGGAATATGTGAATTAAAGAACGAATTGAATCGGTTGTGACGCATATGTGTTATGTGATGTGTAGGGTCAAGCTCCAAGCCAAATCAACCAGCCGATCACTATGAGTAATATCTTAACAAAGATATCTGAAATATGTTGTTGTCCAATTGCTTACTTCTATGTAAGTTTTATAAGTTTGTTGATTCGATTGGTGGACAATGTTTGCTATACCAAATGAGTGGGCTAGAGGCTAGTTTGATCTGAATAATAGAGTGAATAGGCCAGAGGCCGTTTTGACAAGAATGAATGGATGGGCCAGAGGCCATTTTGACATGAATGAATGGGCCAGAGGCCGTTCTGACAAGAACGAATGAATGGGCTAGAGGCCGTTTTGACAAGAATAAATGAATGGGCCAGAGGTCGTTTTGACATGAATGAATGGGTCAGAGGCCGTTTTGACATGAATGAATAGGTCAGAGGCCGTTTTTCCATGAATGAATGGGCTAGAGGCCATTTCGACATAAATAAATGAATGGGCCAGAGGCCGTTTCGACATGAATAAATGAATGGTCCAAAGGCCAGTTTGACACGAATAACAGTTTGACATGGAAGTATGAATGGGCCAAAGGCCAGTTTGACCTGAATGATACTAATGAATTAGGCCCAAGGCCGTATGATGTGTTTGGAACCACAGTTACTTAACTTACATATGTCTATGTATGTATGTATTAGTTAGAAATATAAATTGGGCCCAAGGCCGTTTGATATATATTGTTCCAATGTATATTCTTTATTTGATATTATTCACTGGGCTTTCTCTCACGCTCATTCATGTGTTTGTAGGTGAGCCAAGAGAGGTCCAGACCCAGCCTCAGTGAAGTCTGTGTGGAACAACTAAGGTTTTGAAGAGTCAGCTCTTGCGTCTCACGCACGAGACACGTCTTCACCCTTTTGCCAGTCTATACTATTTTGTCATGTTGGTGAGGACTTTGGTTTACGTCTGTGTATAGTTTTGTTTGGCTGACTTAGATTTGAATGATCCTGTCTATACAGAACTTTATGTTACTATACTTTCTGCTGTGAGTTATTAACATACGTATGTATGGAATGTTATGATGTGCATATAAGCACGGCTCTATGGACAAAGTTTTAAATTTGCTTCCGTTTGGCCCCTTTACTCTGATGAGTTTTGTCTTGTTTGGTTTGAGGCTGTAGGTAATCTCGTGATTACTGGCCGGTTACGGTCTTAACCCATAGGGGCGGGTTCGGGTCGTGACAACATCTGTAGACATCCGATGGTGAAAATCTAACGACAATAAACAATGATTTTATAAAAGGCACATTGGTCTCCAGTTTTATGAAAAAAAAGTGAAATCCTGGATTTGATACCGATTTGATGAAACCGTTGGAGTTAAAGAATGAACCATTTTTTTTATCAAATTTAAATTTAATGATAAATTTGATACATGGTTGGAGATTGTCTTACCTTTCATTGTGTTGTGTAAGAGGGGTAAACTTGAGCCCACTAATTAATTGGGCCCGATCGAGGCCCAATCGAAAAGCTAAAAAATTGGTGAGCTTGGAGAAATTATTGCCAAATAGGCCAAGTGAATTATATTGAATGGGCCCATAAGAAAGCCAACAAATTGGGCCGAGGAAGATCCATTAAGCATATATCTTTAAAGAAAGTCCAACAAGCCCACTCGAGGAGGTCCAAATCATATGGGTGTTCGAGGAAGTTAACTGTTGCTTTTGGAAGAGATGAAACCCTCAGAGGAGATCCATTTTTCGAGGTATTTGCTTAGTCTTGAAAAGGTTTAGAACCACGAACTTAGAGACCTATTTGAGCTCGAACTTGAAAGGGTTTGGATCCACGAACCTAGAGATCTGAAGCGCTTGGCTTTGAACGGATTCAGACGCAATCTAGAAATCGCTCCATTAATGAGTCTCAGAACACTTGCAGGCTCGAAGCTTTTCAGGATCTACGCACCAGAACCATGGGCGTAAGGAGTCCAAACCAAGGACCTGATCTCGAGGACGGTGTATGGAGATAAATTCACTCTTCGGTTAAACTGGTCTATACCCAAGTCGAGGTGGCACGATCTAGGGGGCTCCTTGAGACTCAACAATATTTGCGACATGGCATTCTCTTGAACTACCCCTGACGCTTCTGCGGCAGAACGCCCTCTAGGACTACCCCTGACCCTCTTGGAATGATTGGGGATCATTGGTTAGGTGTGGCTAAGAAGAAGGGTTCGAAGAGAGGTTGATCTCCTCTTCGGGATTTTCCTTATCCTCGGAGAGGTCACCTCATCGGACAAGGTAGTAAGAGAGAAGATTCTCCACGTGCCTTGCACATGGGCTCCGTCCTACATCATGAGGTGCCTATAAATAGAACCCACCCATAGCTTTACAAGGGATGGATTTTGGAGAGACAATTCTTGGAAGAGAACTAATTTCCCTTTCCATTATCTACCTTAAGAGTGAAAGTGAGAAATCTATGGGAGAGTCTTGCCATCATTCTCTCTCTAACTGCTTTGCTTTCTTTTTCACCCAATCTCTTTTCTCCATCATCTCTTTGCTATTGTGTTCCTAGTTGTGACTATTAAAGAATCTAAGCCTCTCATCATTTCTAGAGAATTCGAGTTTTCTTCAAAGATCTTCGAATTTTTTAGACAACACTCTTGAACCCTCTCATACAGTTTGCTTTTCTTAAAGTTGTTTTTTTGTTTTTTTAATCATCAAAAACAAAGTTTATTGATGTGAAGTTTCTTAAAATTGCTTTCTTAAAGTTATTGTTATGATTCAACCTTCAGGCACGTAGAATTGAAAAATAATATGTGGGGTCTTAATTAGACCCTATTGTATAGTAGTAGTGTTACACGTACCAATTAATATATTAATTAGTGTATTAATATAGTTATAATATTGTTATTTTAAAATTATGACTCCGCCTAGTACAAAAATTCAAAATTTCTAAAATTATGTCGTATTATCTGTTAGTATACTAATTGATATATCAATTAATGTATATAGCATTATTCATTGTCCAGTCATGACTTTCCACTTTTCCACTGTTTCCTTTTCTTAAAGTTGTTGCCTTGTTCTAGGCTTCAACCGAATTTGGTGTGGCTGTTGTGCGGGGGCACAACAGCCACTGCTGTGCAGCCAAATGGGCCATTTCGGAGCTCATTTTGATAATCTGAACCGTTTACATTTTAGAATACATCAAGTAGAACATATATGCAAAAAATCAAGTTAATCGGATATCGTTTACCATTTCATCCACTCACATTTGTATTCATTTCAATACTGTAAATAACAATTGTTATTTATTTTTGTAATACAAATGTAAGTGGATGAAAGGGTAAACGATATCCGATTAACTTGATTTTTGCTGGATGTTCTACGTAATGTATTCTAAAATGTGAACGGTTCGGATTATCGAAATAAGCCCTGAAATGGGCCCATTTGATTGCACAACAGTGGTTGCTGTGCACCCCCGTACAGCAACCACCCCAAATCCACTTCTCAACCGCATACAATTGGAAAGTTTCTTAAAATTGCTTTGGTTGGAGATTTGGAAAATGAAAAGAAAAAAGTGTGTGAAATTAGGTGAAATATAAATATGTTTTATTCATATTTTATTTACTTTTTTCCTTTCTCTTTTCTAATCTCTTTCTAAATCTCCTAACCAAACACAACTTTAAAATTGTTGTCTTCATTCAACCTTCAACCACGTAGAATTAAAAAATATGTGGGATCTTAATTAGACCCTATTGCACAGTCATCACTTTACACTTTTCCATTGTTTCCTTTTCTTAAAGTTTTTTCCTTGTTCTAGGCTTCAACCGCGTACAATTGGAAAATTGTATAATTAGATTCTTGTACCCATGGCACAATGCACTTGGTTGGGAGAAGGATTTGAGTTGTTACTATACATGTCATTTGGTATTGGTTCAGTTCTCCTCCGCTACATGAATCTTAATTTTAGTGGTGTTTGTGTTGAAGGATTGATGTAAGCTCTCAGATTATAGTCTCTAATCCGTAGCAAACAATAGACCACCTTAGTGATCTCAACTCGGGTGTTGCCTTAGACTTATGGGAGAATTTGAGAATTTCTCTATAATAATAATAATAATAATAAAATTTCTTGTACATCATTATCTTTTTTTGGATTATTTACCTCAAGACTTTTTTAATTATTAATAAATATTATTTTATTTTATTATTTATGAATTCTTATATTTTGATCATTTCAATTATAAAAATCCATTTAACTCATTTTCAAAAAGAATGTACTTATATAATTTTCATAATTGAGGAGGTTAATATGTATGAATTTATAATTGAAGGAATCTTAGTGAAATTAACTTATACTTTTATTTTTTTGTTAAGTGAGGATAATAGGAGAAAAGGGTATCAAAAAGCCAAAAAGTTCATACTATTTGGGAGAAGCTTGTGGGGGAAGCCTAGAGGGCAAAATTATTATTTTACCCTTTGAATTCAACTACCCAAAAGTCAAAAGGTCAACAAGGGTAGAATGGTCATTTTGATTTTACTACAATATTTTATTACATATCTTTTCGTAAAAAATCAAAAAGTTATCCCAAAGATACATATTTTTTTCTCTACTTTTTTTAACCAAAAGTCAAAAAGTGCACTTATATAGCACATCCCAAACCCCATTTAAAAAAAAATTTACAACTAAAAATTGGTATTATTTGATAGCCCTAATAGCTATTGCTCATTGTACATCATTAATAGGGAGAAATGCAAAATGGGGGTTCATGAATGATGTGTTTAAAAATGGAATTTTATGCCTCCCATATTCTCCTAAAAGGTAGAAATTATTTAATTGGTTCAAATTATAAGACTATATATATTCATTTAGCTCATATTATTTGTTAAGCACACAATCAAAATAGAAATAATTGAATGACATAAAGCTATATGTACCACCGTATTTTTTTAAATAAAGCTACATGTATTAATTGATACATCAATTAGTATATTAACGAATGATGTGATATAATTTTATTGGCAATCTTTAAAATTTTATTGGCTTTGATGGACTCAACAATCCAGAAATTGTTGCGACAGATGCAGCTGTGTCGTTCAAGGCTACCTTGTGGTATTGGATGAACAAAGTTCACTCTATCATAGTTTTTGGCCAAGGGTTTGGTGAAACAATCCGAGCCATCAACGGCGCACTTGAATGCGATGGTAGAAACACAAATACAGTCAATGCTCGTGTTGAGTACTACCAAGAATACTACAACCAACTTGGCGTTGCGCCTGGCGATAATCTTTACTGTTAAAAATTTATAATTTATTTTTTTGTTAAAAATAAATGGATACATGTTCTTAAAAGTAATATAGAGTGGGAACCATCCAAGTTAGGGCTTTATTCAAGCATTAACTTATTTGGCATGTAATAGTACAACTAACACAATATTGAAGGGCTTTTGAGAACTTGTTTTGATACTTGATCTAGAACGAAATAATTGGTATCAACTCAAATGTATTCTTTCATCAAAGGCTATATATGTCTTCTCTTTTCTTTTCTTTTCTTTTTTTTTTTCCCTTATTAAATTGAATAATACTTCGATGTTGCTGGATGGGGAAGAAATTTGTTTCTCTATTTACTTCATAAAATTTCATTACAAAAATAGCATGCTTTTTATAGGCAATACAATACAGTGTGAACACAAGTTTATATTACAGTAGCAACCTAAGGTATTTATGGCCTGTTTGATTGGTCAGAGTAATAATGATAGGATTAATAATCTATAGGATTGATTGTTCAACTTAATTAGTAGAATAAATGTGTGGGATTATTAATACTTACCTCTAGAAGGTATTGAATATTCCTCGATTTTGGTCTTGTTTGGAAGTTGGCTATTTTCGTAGGTTATTTTAGTTTTTGGCTATTTTAGTAGGCTAAAATTTTTGTATTTGGGAAGATGGTTGGATTTTTTTGTAGTAGGATGTGATGTTTGTGAAAGCAAAATTGAAATGATTATGGATTTGATGTGATATTTTGTCTTATTGACTATTTTAGCCTATTTTTATCTTTTTGTGGATTTTAGCCTAAAAAGCCCAATTGTAGGCTTTGCCAAACTATGAAATTAGAAGTCCTACATATTACTAAGTCTGCCATTATTTATGCCATCCAAACACAGAAATGTATATATAACTAATTTAACAATCTAAGTCCTATGCTCCAATACTGAAATAAAATAGGCCCTTAGTGCGTGCGGATTTTCTATTTTGGTGGATGCAATGCGGCAACAAGAAGTTGATTGGCAAGAGACAATTGACATAAGATGAGTAAGATTTGAAGGTATATAGAGGTATAACAAAAGAGACAATTGATTTAGACATTTGTTGTAACACCAGTGAGTGTATTTTGAGGCTTCTGCCATGATGCAGGGCAAGAGACAAGGTAAGGGTGTAGAAGACGATAGTAGGAGAAGGCCGTTAAGAAAAAATTGAAGTAATATTCAGAGTCCAAAACTTAATTTTTTATGAAATAAATGAGGTGTTTGGAATAATTTTTTAAGTTGAATAGATGGTTATAAAAAATAAAATAAATTTGATTGACACGTAAGATGTGACATTTTGACTTTTTAAATTTTTTGACTTTTTTTGTGATCTTTCCGAATGGGACATCAATTTCATTTCTTACTTGCAAGGAGTAAATAAATATTGTGAGCCTCCCGTAAGTTGTGTTTGGTTTATTAATTTTAGTAGGAATTTGGAAAAGAAAATTTATAATCTAAACACAATATTAGTATTCATCTTGTGTTAAGATCAAACTCTTCTTTTAATTATGAAAAAATTGTTGGGGTTTAAGGCACCCCACCTGAACTACCAGAAATCAAACACACTATAATGAATACAAGATTTACGTGGTTCAGCCTTAATGCCTATGTCCACGGAGTGAACCAGAGATTTCCATTCAAACAAATAGAGATTATACAAAGGAGGAGACACTCCCACTCAACTCACACACTCTCTACTACCTTACACTCTCTGGTTTATTACTCTCACTCTCACAGAGATATACACTTTTGTATATCACATGTATTGCTCTCCTGTCTGTGTGTATCTTGCTCTCTCTTCACCATCTCTATTTATACACTTAAGAGAAGGTGGAGAGGTTGGCTGGCCTTGCACATGGCCAGCTTGTTCCTTCACTTTTGTTGGTTGGCAGCCTTCATTCTCCACATGGTCAACTCATTTTCACATAGAGAAAATGATCACCCCTCACATGGGGTGATCTCCAACAAATCACCCCCTCAACCCATGTGAGGTGATCCACAATAGCACCCCCTGCTTGGAGTGCCCTGCACCCCTCACTAGGGTGCCATGCAAAGCTTAGTTTGCAACTCTTTGTGATTGTATCTCTCTCTTCCATGTAGTCTTGGAGAGATTGCAATATGTCTCTAATTCAGGAGCAAAAGAAACTCTTTTCTTCCCTGGGATGTGCTTTGCTGTCTTGGTCTCTTTGCTCTAAGCTTTCTTTAAAACTGGCTACAATGGCTCCGTTTTGTGCACCTTCGAACTGCCTCCATGCCCTCTTGTACACTTTGGTTGCCAAGTCTGCTGAGCCCTATGTCTTTTCGGTGCGTGTCTTGTACTTCTTGCCCGGTAAGTCACAGTAGCTCATTCTGTCACAACCTCTTCAACAAGTCTGTACAGATTCCCCTCTAGTCATCCATATAGCATCACCGTATCTCGATGGATAACTTTGAGATTTCCTTTACTAGATGAGAAGCTGTAACCTTTCAAGTCTAGCATACTTAAGGAAATTAGATTCTTCTTCAGTCTCGGCACGTGTCGAACTCCATCCAACGTGAAAATTTTTCCATCTTCTATTCGGAGCCGTATTGTTCCCATGCCAACAATCTTACTCACAGTGTTGTTAGCCACACAAACAATACCTTCGTCTTTTGCTTGGTAGGTGGAAAAAAGTTTCCTGTCCATGCATATATGGTATGTACTTCTGGAATCTAAAATCCAATCAGGTTTCATCATACTCGACAAAACTGTGAGTGCATACTCATCCTCAGTATCCACTACAGCAGCAACATTTGATGAGCTCGCATGTTCCTTGTTTGCCTTGTCCTTCTTGAGCTTTGCACAGTCTTTGATGAGGTGATCCTCCTGATCACAGTAATAGCACTTTCTCCTGTAACCTGGCCTTGATTGCAAACGTCCTCTTGATTTGTATCTACCCCGTCTATCATTGGACCTGCCTTTGCCTTGCTCATTTTTTGATGCAACCAAGGCATTTCCTTCTAGGTGCTTGCTACTTTCCTTTTTCTTCATCGCCTCATGAGAAATAAGCGTAGCAACCACCTCATCCAGTCCAAGAGTATCCTTCCCGTACAATAGAGTGGTCTTGAGATGCTCATATGATGAAGGTAAGGAGACCAGCAAGATAATAGCGTTATCTTCCTCCTCGGTCTTCACCCCAATAGTATCCAACTCCATTGTGAGCTTGTTGAACTCATCTAGATGTTCTATAAGGTTCGCTCCTTCTGGCATTTGAAGTGTGTGCAGCTGCTTCTTCAAGGATAACCGATTTGTCAAAGACTGTGAATTGCACCTAATTTCTAACTTTGCCTATAGCTCTATCGGATCTTCTTCATTGATGACTTCTCGGAGTGTGTTGTTCCCGAGATATAACTGGATCGTGCTGTTTACCAATTCTCTCAACTCCTCTCACTTGTCATCCTGCATGTTTGCCAGTTTGTTGGACTTTTTGTGAAGAGCTTTTACCAAGCCCTCTCGTGTTAGAATATTTTTCACCCTTTGCTACCACAGGGTAAAGTCATTATTACCATTAAAAGGCTCTATCAAGAAATTTACATCTTTTCCTGTCATTTTGATCTTCTTTCTTTTTACAGAAACTCTGATTCAAAAATTTGACCATACAGATGTGTTTGGAATACTCCAAATAGTTGGAAAAGCACTATTAGATCGTCATAAAAGGACTTAGAATAGCTCATATCACACAAAATAGTTTGGACACCTCAGATCTGCGGCTGCACCTTAGCTGCGTCGCACTGGATTAATCCCGTGTGATGACGTGGTTGCTGACGTGGCAGACACGTGGCATCCTAGCTGACATGGCGGCCACGTGTTGATGACGTGGCAGACACGTGTCATTGCCGTGTGTAGACAGGCCCGTGGGGGACCTCGCTACAGCTCGGACTCGATTTGTGTCACGGTTCTTAATCTGAACCAAGGAGTCCAGATCCGGCAAATCGTTTTGAGAAAACAGATTTTTAGAAAAGAAGTGCCAAACATGGACTGCTTTGCCAGATACAGAGTCGCCACCTAAATATTTTATTTTTGGAAAATTTAGGAAACCCTGACTCGTTTGCCTAAGGCCACGTGTCCGTCATCACCAAAGTTGCCTCGGCTCGGGAACTTGGGTATGATTGGGGAAGGTCACTTCGTGAGCACTCCCGCTCGCCCGATCAAAGATCGGCCTCTACTAACCATGATATTTAGTTTTGAAAACATTGTGTGTTCTTATTCCGGTTATTAGCCTAGGTTACTATGTGATGCGCACAGCATACAAGTATAGACTGAGTCGTCTGAATTGGAACAAAACACTTCATGTTTGTTTGTTTGAAAGTGGTTTGATGGTGCTACCCGCAGGTAGGCTAAGACGTGGATTTGCCACCCTCGGGTGGGCTTAGAAAATATGATTTGCCACTATCTAGTGGGCTTAAAACACACAGTCAATGAATTGTTTCAATCCAAATAACACAACCTCCACCCACAGGCATTCAAGGCAGTTATATCACATAAGCAGTTAGCCTCATGGTAAGCATGCTATCATGGCAGTCACTCACACACATGCAAGGATGCTAAAGCACAAAAACTTACCGAGTACTCCAAGCTAAAACAGAAACTAATTAGAAATCATGCATGATCCTAACTATACAGAAATGCCTAATGCAACACATGCAATAATGCAACTATAGCAGGCTCGGCTATTCTAAACATGGCATATGAAATGCAACAGCTAACATGTATTCAACTCGGAATTTGAAATACAAATGCAGTTAGTATGATGCGCCGAGCCCGGTGCGTGCAAAACAGATGAATGAATGCAAACATGCTATCATACTGTATGCTAATTGAAACATGCCCTAATCTAACCATCATAAGCGGGTAAATAAAAGGGAAGAAAGACGTGGGGTTGGAAGACATATATCACACTCACGCACACTTATTACAATTATGCCCTCGCGCAGAGGGTCCGAATAAATATACAGTCCCAAATAAAAGAATATTACAGTCCAAATAATACAGTCCAAAATGTGTACAAATTCCTAATTAATTTACAAATTAACTAAGAAAATAATAAACTGGCATGCAAGCCAGGGACTGCCTTGATTCTGATGAATGATGTATGTTTAGGCTGCCTTGCGCGGAAATCCACTGGGATGCCCCAATTAGCCTCTGTTTTGCAATTGTTCTTGGAAAGCGCGCCAAGCCTCGGAAGACTGCTGATTCTTGATTTTGCTGCAACAGAGAGCAGGAAAGGGACATAGCAATGTATTTTCACAAATGTATGCATGCCTCGATCCTCGTGCCACCAATCACGCATCTCGATGCATGATGGCCGAGGAGTCGATTTGCACAATTCAATATGGAATGAATGCACATGAAAACACAACAAAACCTAACTCCATCATGGATGATCCGGAGTGTCGGTGACTAGGGAATTGAGACACGTTCCGTCACTCGGAGTACGGAACATATCTCGTTTCCCGTGCTCGGGCTAACTCCTATCCCGAACACAATGCAATATGCATGACATGCATGAATGCAACTAAGATACAACCTAACATGCACAATGTTATGAAATGGCATACACGGTGTACGATACAACATGGCATACACAATGCTCTAATGTACAACCTAGCATACACAATGCTATGGAATGAAATGGCATACGCAATGCATAATGGACTTACACTAACATGAGTGGACCTCAGCCACACTCACACAAGAGGCCAATAGATGAAAATGAGATACTCGAAACGCGTGCACGCGTGTACGCAAACCGAGGACCGAACCTACGGCACGGATGCCACTCTAACATGACATTGCAAAACATGAAAAATGGCATACTAACATGCAAATTTCAGAGGCAAAATGAGATGCAAAACAGCCCGAAAACATGGTGAAATGGTACCCAATGCATGGAACGAGTCCCGAAACATGAAATTTGGCGCATGAAATGGCCTATAGCTATGCAATGCATGCAATATTTGAACATGGAGTGTAAAGACAGAAGCAAGGCAGCCCCAAAACAAGCATGTTTACAGTTTAAATCAAGGCCAAACAGTGGGCACAAATGGGGCTAAATTAGCATACAAAAATGGCCCCGAAAGTAAGAGATTGAAGCAACTCACAGATGCTGGCCCCGAACAGAGAAGGGGCCTTCTACAATATTTAAGAGGGGCCAAAAATATGATGTTTTACAGTTTATGACAAACCCCAAAAACAGATACAAATATACTCAAAATGCTATGCAAAATAAGGGCCAAAATGGAGATAAAGAAGCAACTGATACATGCTGGTCCTAAACAGGTAAGGGCCCTTCAACAATGTTTAAGAGGGACCCCAAAATATGACCTTTTACAGTTGATGCCGAGCCCAAAACAGTGTACAACTATGCCAAAATACAATGCAAGATATGGCCTAAAAGAGAGGCTACAACACAAAGTATACAAATGATGCTCCAAACAGCAATAGACCCTTAATAAAACATAGAGAGGGGGTCAAAAAAAGGCCATTTTCAGTTCGGACCAAGGTCCAAAAACAGAAGCTCAATAGGCTAATAGATCATGCAAAAATGGGGCTAAAATATGGATATCAAAGCAAGTGATACATGGAGGATTCAAACAGTGATGAGCCCTTCTACAATGTTGAAGAAGGGCTCAAAATAAGCCTATTTTCAGTTTACAACATGCTCCAAAACAGATTATACACAGGCTTAAAATAACATGCAAGAAAATGGCATACAAGAGGGATAATGAAGTAAGTGCAAAATGGGGGCCTCAAACAGTGAGAGGCCCTTAATGAAAGATGAAATAGAGCTCAAAAAAACACTACTTTCAGTTATGGCCGGAGCTCAAATATACAAGCAAGAAAGGCTAAGAAATGATGCAAAAATGAGCTAGAAAAGAGGGAAATGTTGCTCACCCTTGTAGACCAATCTTGAGCTGCCTTTTGGCTTGAGAAGTGGTGCCTCCTGAGCTCTGAAAAAGCCCTCCAAGCTGCTGGAATGGAGGTGGTGGTGTGGTGCTAGGTGGTGGTGTGAAAAAGGGGTAGGACTTGGGTGTTTTTGAGGGTTGAAGAGAGAGATAGAGGGTGTGTGTATGCAATGCTCCAAAACCAATTTTTTTTCAACCCTAAAACCAGACCTGGGGTGCTGGTTATAGAGGCCAAAGAGGGGGAAAAAATGGAGGGAAAACACTCCAAGTTTCCCTCCAAAAGTTGCCCCCCCGGATACAGAATCTGGGGGGAAAATGAGGGCAAAATTAGAAGGAACAGGACCCAAGGAGCATGGCCGGCCAGTTTGCTAGGGTTTAGGTGGCCGGCCGGCTCTCCCCATGGCCGGCCGGCCAAGGGTCAAAAGGTTCAAGTGGAATTGTTGGCCAGCCACCACATATTGGTGGCCTCCCATGTGTCCTCAACACAACCCTGTGGTTGAAATTGGCAACTGTGAACTAGGAGAGAACAACAAACAAAGGGGAAGGGGAAAAGGTCAAATGGAATTACTGCCGGCCACCACATATTGGTGGCCTCCCAGATGTGTACATCACAAATATGGGGTTAGGGTTGAGGAAAGTGGCCCTAGGGTGGTCAACATTGGCTTTGAAGTGAGAAAAACGGGCGTCGGAGGGCGATAATGGAATATAACTGGTTGCTGGAACAATTACTGGCCTCCACCCTTCTACGACCTTCTCCTGGTGAAAAAACAGAGGTCCCTGCCAAAAATGAACGAAAAACGATGCAAAATGAAGGTTCGGGGACGAAATGCGCAGTCCGAGGCCCCGAAAACCAACTGTTAGGCACCGGGAGTGGTGTTCAACCACGAAGTTGGTCTCTCGGACCACAGTGTCCCTCAAAAGGGAGTAAATAAGATGTATGCCAAGAACCGGGGCAAACGGAGGTGGTTAGGCGGTCCCGAACCGAGGCACTCGGCCTGACGTCCGAAAACCGGGACCGGGCTCCGAAATGCCAAAATGGCCTACGACCATAAAATGTAGCCCCACGGCCACTGAGAGATGATCTACAAGACCTCTCCCTCCCCTCAGGGAGAAAGAAACAGAGAAAATCGAGCCTGGTTCGCAAACCGAGGCAAAGCA
>JAPPVO010000345.1:0-24915 GCA_030407325.1 Camellia japonica
CTTTTTCAAAAATCTGTTTTTCTTCAAAACGATTTGCCAGAGGTGGACTCTTTGGTTCAGATTTAGAACCGCGACAAACAAAAAGGAGAGTCCGAACTGTAGCCGAGGTCCCCCGCGGACGTGCTACACATGCCCAAGAGTAACCTTGTTAAGGTTGGCAGTTCAAAAGTCCACATTTCATATTTCCATTTCCACAAAAATGAATAGAACTTAATCATCAACCTATCAACTTTTATAAAATAACATGAATATAACACTTTTAGAGTTTTTAATCCCAAAACAACTCTATAATCTCAACTTAACAATTTACACAATATTCATCAACATCAATTTATTTTTTGTCAAAAATAAATTGCAAAACTCAAAGATCAGATAAATATTTCAACATTATTTTCTCAAAATAAATTATCTAACCATAATATGAGGTAGATACAACTCATACAATTATTAATTTCATTTTCGGTTTTTTTTTTAACAAATATTACCAACACAAAATGATTTTTTTTTTTTCAAATCAATTTCAAAATATCATTGTTCTTAATACTTCAACATAATTTTTCTTCCAAAAATTAACCAAACAAAAATCTAAGAAATATATATATATATATATATATATATGCAATACCTCCTATAATGATATATTTTCTCAAAATAACCCTAATATAGCTTTAAAGTAATAATTTGAAGAAAGTCCCTACCTGAAATATAAAGAAAAGCAAATCCGAAAATGCAAAGCTCGCCCGATCAAAAATTTGAGACGACCATTGCGAAGATCACGACGAGCTCTCCGGCTTTCATTTACAAAACTTTTGTAAAATCTTACTCTAAAGACTCCCACCCTAAGCTCAAAGCTTGAGTAACTATGGAGAAAAGAGAAAGGGAGAGGGAGAGACGAACAGAGAGGGTGAAACCCTCTGTCAAAACCAAAAACAAAGAAAAAGAAATGAAAAGGAAGAGAAAGAAGTAACAAGGAGAGTGTAATACCTCGTATTTTATTACTCGGATAACCTTACCAATATTCATTAATTAAGTCCATTTACAAGTAACATTTCATCCTTGGATGAAATGATGAATAATTAAATATACATATTCCCTCTCGTTATACAACAATGACATTTACATACAAATAAAAGAAATGCCTTGAGGCTTACAATGAAAGGGAGGACACTACTCTTTACCAAAAGATAGCACTCTGCCAAACAACAAATGAAGCAGTACAATCCATCACTACATTACACTTATGAAATGCTAAAAACCATTGTTTAATCTTCAAATCCGAAAAGCATTCCCTGTACACATGTACAGGCAGGGGGTGAGTAACCACTAGCTCACCAAGCAATTTCATATTAAAATATTAAAAGATATGCGGGTACCAAACTACTCATACATATACGTGAAATCATATCATGTCAAAACCATATGATTTTATTACATAATCTCTTAAATCCAATTTATTTAATTAACCACAACAAGTTAACTTAAATAAATAAATATGTTTCAATAGCAATAGGACATTCTTTTCAATTCATTCAATTATCTCATTATCAATTGAATCAAATAATTAAACAATTCATCAAATCCATTTTATACAGTCTTATGAGATGAATGCATATGCCATGTCATGCTCAATATTTTTTTCATCTTTTGAAAATCTTACGCACAATGCCATTTTGAAAACACATTAATCCAACAATTTCAATAAAATTCCAAGATGGTAAATACGACTCAGGTAATCCCTAGGCTGGTGTCTGTAAGTAGACTATACAAGTGCTACCAATTTGTCATTTTCACTAGTATTAACTAGAAGGCTCGATACTTGTAATCTGTCATTTTTACCAGTATTAACTAGAAGGCTCGACACCTGTAATCTGTCATTTTTACTAGTATTGACTAGAAGGCTCGACACCTATCATCTACACCACCTTTCAAGACTTACCACCGTATTTACCCCAAAATCATTTCATGAAAACTTGTTTCCCAACATTATTTTCTCAATGCAAAGTTTTCAAATCAAATTTCAAAACTCATCATTATCAAATGAACTGATATGCCAATGAAATGATTAATAATACAATGCAATATTTCTTCCACTTTCAATACTTCCACACAATATTCCCATTGTGATCAAAATTCTCATTTCTCATTTCAATATAATTTCTCAAGATGAATATAAATACTTTTATTCCAATTCATCCATGGGACAACATAATTCCCACACTTAGAGTAATCTTAACCATTTAGTCACTTCAAGACTATATCAACATTTTGAACAATAATTTCCAAAATTTCAACAATTCTCATATTCCATGAAACCATCATTTATATGTAAACAAATAAACAATTTTTCAAACATCATTTATTTTGGCACACAAAATAAATATAACATCTTCAAAGATTGTTAACATCTTTCTTAAAAACTCCCAATTTCTATGTTTTCTCACCAAAATCACTCATCTTCATTTATTGAAAGAAAGTCACCAAAAACATCTCTCTTCAATCCTCATAGTTCAAAACCCTCAATTTCTATTTTAAAAGTAACAAGAAAGTAAACCCACTTTCAAAAAAAATTCTCAACTTCTTGAACCAACAATCAATTTTCAAAACAAATCAAATGATGATTTCGAAAATCATCTAGATCTTGCAAAAACATATCTATAACTCAAAGGAAATCCCTACTTAGTAAATATTACCATTTCCATCTTACTATGTCAAAAGTTATGGTATAATCTTAATAACACACTTTTAACCATAACGGATATAACCTTTTAACCAAAACTAATTTAATCCACCAAATTAGTAAGTTTATTATATTAAAAAATTTTCAAATTAATAACACCAAACCTAACTTTACATGCCTCATCTCTCAAACATAACTATATTTCAACATAACCATTTTTCATGCCAAGCTATTTAAAGAGGTAATATTTTTACCAAATTCTCTACCAATAACAATTTCACAACTTTTCCTAAAATTACTTAACCAACATGATATTTACATAAAAAAATTATGAAATATGCCTAATAGTAACATTTTCAAAGTTATGAGTTTGAAAGTCCACATTTCACATTTTTATTTTCATAAAAATGAACACAACTTAATCATCAACATATCATCTTTTATAAAATATCATGAATATAACACTTTTAGAGTTTTTAATCCCAAAGCAACTCTATAATTCCTACTTAAACATTTACTCCATATTCCTCAACATCAATTTATTTTTCTTCTCAAAAATAAATTCCAAAATTCAAAGATGAGATAAATATTTCAACATTATTTTCCCAAAATAAATTATCTAACCATAATATGAGGTAGATACAACTCATACAACTATTAATTTTATTTTTTTTCAGATTTTTAACAAGTATTTCTAACACAAGATGATTTTTTCAAATCAATTTCAAAATAAAAATATTCTTAACACTTCAACCTAATTTTTTTTCTTTCAAAAATTACCAAACAAAAATCTGAAAAAAACTATATAAATGCAATACCTCTTATAATGACATATTTTCTCAAAATAACCCTAACATAGCTTTAATGTAAAAATATGAAGAAAGTTCCTACCTCAAATATAAAGAAAAGCTAATCCGAAAATGCAAACATCACTCGATCATGGATCCGAGACCACCATTGCGAAAATCACGGCAAGCTCTCCGACTTTCATGTACAACACATTGGCAAAATCTCACTCTAAAGACTCCCATTTCAAGCTCAAAGATTGAGCATCAATGGAGAAATAGAAAGGGAGAGGAAGAGAGAGAGAGAGAGAGAGAGAGAGAGAGAGATGAGATGTCCCCTTGAGAGAGAGAGAGCAGCTGCTGCCCTCCCTCTTTTTTTTTTCACTTCATGGTTGGGAACTTATCTGAAAATGTTTGTGTGAGAGACCCCCCCTCCCCGCATGTGTGTTTTCAACCTAAAAATTAAGAGAGCTCTCTCCTTTTCCTCAACCCATTTTCTCTCTAAAAAAAATCACTCATGAACACCACTCACATCAACACCACCCAGAGAGAGAGAGATTTAGTGGGTGTCTTTTCCCTGAAAGAAAGGGAAAATTGATGAATTGTATATATATGTATATTTTTAACTAAAACCCAACTATTCTGTGTCCCCTCTCATCTCAACGAGAGAGAGAAAGAGAGAGAGAGAGAGAGAGAGAGAGATCATAGTGCATTCCTCCTTTTCTTTATTTTAATCTCCTACATTCGGCTCTTCTCTTTAATCTCCAAATAATATTCTCCACCCCTTTCTTGACCATGCATGCTCTTTTTTTTCTTTTTTTTTTGTATTCTTATTCTTTTCACCTAGACAATGCTTGCCCAGCTCATACACCACCCCATCACACATAAACCCAGCACATTTTCCTTTTCTTTTTATTTTTCTTATCATTTCTCCTCCACCTCGAAGATGCTCTCTGCCCCCACTAAAAAAAATATATATTCTTTTATCAAAAACAAGCTGCCCCATCCCTTTCTCTCTGTCTCTAATAAATATTCTCCACTAAAAACATAATCATCTTCTTGACTCTCTTCCACCACCCACCAAAAACCATAATAATATTATCTACATCTTTTCTTTTTCTTTCCCTCAAAAATACCCCATCTGACCATACTATTTTTTAAAAATACAAAATCGAATTGTTTTCGCACAGAATTTAAACAACAATCAAATTCGAAAATTTACTCAATTAAATTATGCACTGACTATTTTAAAAAAAAAATCTGGGTCATTACAAAGAGAGGGAGGGGAGCAGCCCCCACGTGCGTTGTCTTCCCAAAAATTAGTTTCTCCAAAAAAATATAATTTTTATAATAATACTTCTAAATTTTATAATATAAATTATAAAATGATATAATTTTTCTCACCACAAAATATAATATTTTGCTCATTATGAAATATACACATTTTCATTCACTACAAGAATATATAATTTTTTTTTACCATTTCATTAAAGAATGATTTGTCATTTATAAATGGACTTAATTAATGAATATTGGTAATGTTATCCGAGTAATAAAATGCGGGGCGTGACAGCCCAATTATATACTAAAATAGACCCAACAAACTTTATCTTTGGTCATGACTAAACACCCAAAGTTCATTATCAAATTCTGCTATAAACTAAACTGAACACCAATCAGTCTGCAAATTTTCATAAAATAAATACTTATAATTAAATTCTAAAATTTTTATCCAACATGTTAAACACATATGGCAAAAACATATAAAATTTTCATAATTTTCTGAGATAGGGAACTATATAAAAAAAATACAAAATATAAAATCGAACTATTTTTACATAGAATTTTACACAAGTCCAATCCAAATATTGCTCAATTAATTTTTGCACTGACTTTTTTTTGGCTAGCCATGTGATATTTCAAAAAACGTGTGGCTTGTCATGTTGTCACGCCCCAAATTTTAATTACTCGAAATCATTACCAAAACCCTTAATTTAGGTCCATTTTTTTTTCAACTTAATACATATACAAATATCTATTACACTTAAGTAATAGAAATACAATGATACATATACTCTCTCTCTCAATGAATATTACAATGACAACAATATATGCCAATCTCCTACTGTGCTACAAATAAATAAATACAAATACAAAAATCCATTTCCTTTACATCTACCATGAAGTTATACACAGGGACTCAAAAAAACTCCATAAATCTTCAATCATATAATCTAAATTTTCTTCCTGTAAAAAAAAATAAAACAACGACGGGGTGAGCACTAATGCGCAGTAGGAATCTCATAGTTCTCAATCAATAACTAACACACAGATAGAAATGATCATGAATGCAGGGTGATACCATATAGTAGGGTGACATTTTATAATATCAAAATATCATAAGTAAGTGTATTTTTCTCAAAAACTATTTAAAGATTTTTAAGAAAAACCTTCATCCATTAAAGTCATCCCTTAACTTTAGAAAACCATAAATCCTTGTGAAACAACATCATTTAAAAATTATTAACCATTTCCCAAAATATTCCCCATTTCATTTCCACTTTTCCCTTATACTATTTCCAATCACTATAACTCCATAATGTCATGATCCAAATTTCTTTATGTTCAAAAACACAATCCTCATACACTCAACACCAACTTGCCCAACAATTACCTCACATTAACGTTTGCATCACCAAATAGAATACAAGCATAACACAAGAATAACAATCTCTTTTAAATTCAATTTCTCTATTATTTTCAAAACAAAACTCATAATCTTTCATTATAATCACAAGCAATCCATTGAGTGTATCAACACCAATCCTTAATCCAATTACCATTTTATTTTCCATTATTTCAACTAATTTCATATCAAATACCGGATCCAATCACAAGTCATCTCCATGAGTTACACGCTTTACCGGTCACAAGCCGGAAGGAACGCGGAACCTCACGCTTTACCGGTCACAAGCCGGAAGGAATGCGGAACCTCAACATACCACACGCTTTACCGGGCACTACTCCGGAAGGAATGCGGAACCTATCTCAAGCGCCACGCTTTGCCGGCTCAAATACAGCGGGAAACAGACCCCAAGATAACATCACAATCCATCATTACAATTAGTGGACAATGCCAACACATCTTCTATTATTTCCGCAACACATTAATTCAATATACCTCCACCATATATTAACATTTCATTAACATAACAAGTACAAATATGTTCCACGACCTTCTTCATTATCCATTAAATCATTCATTGTTTTGTCACACAAAAATATAACAACACATCCATAGAGGCAAAGACTCATCTTTAAAGTATTCACAATTCTTGGGTTCAAACTATTTCTTTCCTTTTCCATATTATCATCAAGTCTTCAAATTCAATTTTTTTTTTTTTTAAAACACATTGATTATCAATTACTACCCACGGTTATAAATTAACTCTCCAACATGTAATTTTCTTTGATACAACTCCTTCATATAACATCGTCATATTTCACAATCTCCCATTTATCATTATTCACACTCATCTTAACCCAACATAGACTTAATTTCATAAATTTAATGTTGATTGAAGTATCCTCATTTTCCAAAATAAAACTTCATAAATAGAGTTAAATATAAAGTTGGGCTTTTAGTTTTGAGGTATAAAATCACTTTCTAATTATACAATTAAATTCTTAAATCTTCACCTCATCATCTTATCACAAATTCCGTATCATCTTTCAATTTCTCCCCCACGGGTACCAACACAACACTACCCAACACAACTCATCTCAAACTCAACATGACCCAACACAACACAACTCAAACTCAACACACCCAACACAACTCAACTCAACACAATTCAACATGATTCAAACACAATTCATCATAGTCCAACACAATTCGGTTCAACATCATTCAACACTATTCAATATAAGCCAACACAACTTAATTCAACAACACTTTTTACAATTCAACATATTTCAAGATAAATTCTTAAATCCCCTTTCAACATTCCATAACTAAGTTTATGTCATCTATATCATTAATAAGTCATTTCCCCAATCTTCCTTTCACATTATAGCTTGATTTACAATGTTCATAATAAGAGTTCAATCACTAATTTTTAACATAATTTTGAAACACCTCCAAAATCCAATTAAACTTGTACATATATAATTCAACCTACCAATTTCATGAATCTACTTTCAATTTGAGCAAAATCATTAATTATCATAATGAATCAACTTAGGGTTTTCAAGGAAAATTAAGATTTTCAACAAAAATTCAAACTTCTTAAACCACTACTTTTAATTCCAATTTCCCTCTTGATTATATACCTAAGGTTCATAATCCACCATATTAACCCAACCATTGAACCCCCAACACTTCAAACCCTAAACCCCCAAATCTCATAATGTAAACTATATGCTAAAAAATGTAGATTTTGTATGTATATGATCAAAATACCACAAATCTATCTATTTATGGAAGTATTGAAGAAGAACTAGGACCCCTACCTCAAGAATCAAGCAAGAGAGCAAAGCTTTGTTGAGATTCCTTCACAAATCCGAATTCCAATCGGTAGAACATGTTGATCTTTATGTGTTCTTTAATTTTTGGTAGAAGATTTTGGCCAAAACTTAGGGAGATGGAAGTTATCTGAGGTCAAAACTTAGGGTTTTCGGACCTAGGGTGAGAGGAATGAAGAAGGAAAAGGAAAATGCAAACAATGAGCTAAAAATCACGTTTTTTAAGCTGTTGAATTCGTACAGTTCGCTCGAGCGTATCTTTTTACGCTCGAGCGTACCTGCTTCCAGCACAGATATGAAAACTTCAAACGGGTATAACTCTCTCATCGAGACTCCGTTCTAGGTCGTTCTTGTGTCCAAATTGAAGCCCTGGAAACAAGCTTTCCAATGGTTCTGGCCTTACATTTAAATTCAAAGTATGAAAGGAGAAAAGGGAAAAAGGAGTGAAGGTTGGTCAAAAACTCAAGCTCAAACTTGGGGCTTTTTATCTAATCTTTCCTATATACCTTGTTAAGGCTTCAATCAAGGTTCCAAACATCACCCAAGGTTCCTCAATTATAATATTTAAAGTTCACTTGCCAACCCATCAATATCAAGAGTCCACCAACCATACAAGTTTTAAGGTGACGGGCACCACTAAACATCAATCCAATGTGAATTAAAATCCGAGTCATTACAATCTTCCCACCTTAAGAAATTTCATCCCCGAAATTGCATCCGTTCTAACAAAAATAGCAACAACCTTATACTCACCAACAACTCCTAGTCCAAGAACAAAGCATGAGAGTACCCATATATATATCCACCAAACCTTAACAACTTTCAATTACACCTTACCTCAATTCTAAACCCAAAAGTACAAAGTGTCACAATCTCCCCTCCTTAGGAAATTTCGTCCTCGAAATGAGGAAAAACCAACAAAATGAAACTCAAACATGAACAGTGACACGCCCTTTAATGTTCAAAACTAGATCCACACTTGGGATAAATTCTCAATTTCTGATTTGATACCTCAATGTTCCAAAGATAACCAACAACAAGAATCACAAGGACAGGATCACAAATACTTTTCAATCAACACACACATCAGAATTCAACGGGCAAGGAGCAACACTAACCATTTATAATCCCAAAGTCCATAACAACTCATCGACCAACAACAACGCGAACAATGACTATTGAATGACCAAAACTCAATTTCAAAGAAATGGAAACCACTATTAAACCAAACACCAGGTCAACATAAGCAAAAACAAATGACAATTCACATTGTACGGTCTAACACCAAAATTTTCAATTGCACTTCAATTAATGGCATCATCAATTCTTTATTCCATTTGACATTTAAAAGTAAAACAGTGAAAATCATTCATTATCATATTCAAATTAAGTTTTTAACATTTAGTTTAACCGTGCTTTCCCAGGCCATGTACAAGGAAAATAGATTTTCGTTTTCCACATCGATCTCAACAATTTCCCGGTGAATTCCAACCATCACCAAATAAGCTCAGCCACCTATCCGGTGACATCACACACAATTTCCATATACATTTGTAACAACAACAAACAGAAACAAACTGGTATATTCATTACAAATGTCAACACTTATATCAACATTCAATATATATATACACATTGGCACAAGTGCACTTACAACAATTTTCATTCAAACATTTTTAACTCAATTAGAGCAATTTCACAAATTCACATGAAAAACATCCGTACGTATACACAAGTAAGACTCCATGCCCTCTAGTACCCCTTGAGACACTATTCATTCATATTCCTATTTATCCAAAACAAGGCAAATCCCAAAATAGTTAAGCATTAATTAACTTCAAGTAACCTTCATCGAAATCACTAGTTACAAATCACATCAAAACAAACTAACCAAAACCAGTCCTCAAATCTCTCCAAAAAGAAAATAACTACAAGAATCCATCTCTGTAAACTAGCCCAAGTTACTAATTAGTCACCCTCCCAGTTCAAGTGTTGATACACACATCATTTCACATCCGACAATTCATAATCATCGTGGTCATCATCATCTATTATCCTCATATGAACAGAGTCAAGAATTTCATAACACTTTGCTCCTAAACTCGGAAGTCACTAATCGGCCAACCATACGACTACTAACACTTACAAGTGACCTTACACCGTCTACCCCAAGATGAAGCTTCTTCCACCCTTTTACCCATTTCTAGAATCTCACTGGTCTTTTCAAATATGCGTTACATTAGCACCATTTCCAACAATCTCATCATTCTCAAGCCGATATAATAACACTTATTTCGAGTCACACAAAACAATTACCACCCGCACAACACTCACTACTAGGAAACACGACTCATATTTCCTCCCAAGAACCACTTCTAGCATTTGTTCATGCTCATGAACCCCATACTCCAATACTGCTAACTCCTTTATACACACACAACCACTAGCTCACCACACCTTACGCCAACACTACTTTTATCACCATGAAACACAATTTTCATACCACCACCAAACACTCTCACGATTTGCTAAGTAACTCAAACTAACCTCATACCATTCTAAGATCTCACCTCATCTCAACTATACTCCTTGTAAATCATACAACTCCCTCATTCCATGTTCCACAAACACTTTCATTCAATTTAAGACTCATAAGTCAATATGCATTTCTACCAATATCTAACATCTCCCTTATTGCAGATTAATACCTATCCTACTGCTCTTATTATCTCAATGATGACATCAAACATCAATCGACCGAACTCTAACCCTTTCCTGAGACACTTACCCTGTTAGGGAAAATCGATGATTCCCACAAGTAAATTAATCAATGGGAATAAAAACTAATGCGAAAAAATTAAATCAAAGGCAACACAAGAATTTTACGTGGTTCCCTCAATGTGAGGTACGTCCAGGATCGAAATCCGATTCCACTATCAACCAAATAAGTTCCACACGATTACAAACGAGACACTAATGGTCTCACAAAACACCCTTAAGTGAATTCCAAATAATCACAAATAAACAAGAGGAAAGACCTCACCAAATAGATGAACCAAAATCTTCAGAATCAGAGTTGAAGAAGACCCAAAATAACGAACCCGAAAAACCGAAAGCCGAACCAAACTGCTTCACAAATCAAACACCAATTCTTGATTGAGCAAGGCACTGTTACCGATGCAATATCTTGGTATAGCAGCCGCCACTTTTTTGTGTTGAACCAAAAAACAATGCCTCCAATATGAACATAATATATTGAATCTAGGGTTTTGTAATCAAACCCTAATTGTATCCAAATTGAATTGGGCCTCCACAAATATAATATATAAAAATATATTATACTAAACCAAGCCAAATTAAAACTCTTTTTCCAAAACCAATTGGGTCCCACACTCCAATAAGGAGGTATACCCAACAATTCTCCCCCTACCGACTTAGGTGGAGAGATCAACCATACCCGCCAAAGTTCGACACTTTAAATGTTTGTCCCTTGACAAAGTCTTTGTCAACATATCCGAGATATTATCATCTGTATGAACCTTTTCAAGTTGTAACAATTTCGAGTCTAACACATCACGAATCCAATGGTATCTCACATCAATGTGTTTCGATCTCGAATGAAAGGTAGAATTTTTACTCAAGTGAATAGCACTTTGACTATCACAATAAAGCACATACCTTTCTTGCTTCAAACCCAACTCTTGCAAAAATTTCTTCAACCATAACTCTTCTTTGCAAGCTTCTGTAATAGCAATAAATTCAGCATCGGTAGTTGAGAGAGCAACACATTTTTGTAATTTAGATTGCCATGCACAGCTCCCCCTGTAAAAGTTATCAAATACCCGAAGTAGATTTCCTAGAATCAACATCACCAGCCATGTCAGAATCTGTGAACCCATCAAGCATCGGCTTACCATCCCCAAAACACAAACACACCTTCAAAGTCCCTCGAAGATATCTTAGAATCCATTTTACCGCTGCCCAATGTTCTTTACCCGGATTAGAGAGAAACCGACTCACCACACCAACGGCGTGAGCAATATCCAGCCTTACAAACCATGGCGACATACATCAAAGAACCAACTGCTGAAGCATAAGGAACTTTCAACATCTCTTTTTTGTCTTTCTCACTTGTAGGACATTGATTCGAACTAAGCTTGAAGTGACCCGCAAGTGGACAACCAACCGGCTTTGCTTTATCCATGTTGAACCTCTCAAGAACTTTCTCAATGTAGCTCTCTTGAGACAACCAAATCAGCCCCTCTTTGCGATCACGAACAATTTTCATACCAAGTATTTGCTTTACCGGTCCCAAATCTTTCATAGCAAAAGATTTACTCAACTCTAACTTCAACTTGTTAATCATGGTAGAATCTTGACCCACAATTAACATGTCATCAACATAAAACAAAAGAACAATAAATTTACCATCTGGAAAATTTTTCACAAACACACAATGGTCCGAAGTGGTTTTAAAAAAACCATTATTCATCATGAAAGAGTCAAATTTTTTGTACCATTGCCGTGAAGCTTGCTTGAGGCCATACAAACTTTTCTTCAATTTGCAAACAAATTTCTCTTTCCCTTTCTCCACAAAACCTTCCGGTTGCTCCATGTAAATTTCTTCTTCAAGATCACCGTGAAGAAATGCGGTCTTCACATCAAGTTGTTCAACTTCAATTCATATTTGCAGCCATGCCAAGTACAACCCGAATAGAAGACATCTTCACAACCGGCGAGAAAATCTCGTCAAAGTCAATGCCTTTCTTTTGCCCAAAGCCTTTCACAACAAGACGTGCTTTGTACCTCAAATTCTTCCTATCATTCTTCAATTTGAAAACCCACTTATTTTTCAGAATTTTCCTCCCTTTAGGCAACTTCACTAAATCATAAGTCTGGTTTTCAAGCAAGGAATTCATCTCCTCTTCCATGGCCTTTTTCCAATCATCTTTCTTTGCATGCTCAATTGCTTCTTGGTAGCTCTCCGGCTCCCCTTGATCAGAAATCAACACAAATTCATTGGAAGGATACTTTCTTGAAGGTTGTCGGTCCCTTGTAGATTTTCTTAACTCAAGTTGTGGTGGCGGTTCTTGAGTTGGATGCTCTTCCTCAATTTCTGGCTCAACTTCATTAGGATTAGCATCATCCTCTATATCTTCAATAGGTGGCTGCACATCTCCCCCATTTTCATCATCAACTGAAGATGAAGGAGATGGATCAATGTCAATGAGATCACTAGTTTTTTGCTCCGGTTGATCACCTTTACCAAAGTCTTCAATTGTTTGGTCTTCAAAAAACACAACATCACGACTTCGAATGACTTTCTTGTCGACCGGATCCCACAATCTATACCTGAACTCATCACGCCTATAGCCAAGAAAAATACATTGTCTTGACTTACTATCAAGGTTGGACCTCTCATCCTTTGGAATGTGAACAAAAGCTCGGCAACCAAACACTCTCAAGTGCTCATAAGACACATCTTTGTCAGTCCAAACTCTTTCAGGAACATCACCATTCAAAGGATAGCAAGGAGACAAATTGATCACGTCAACCGCTGTACTCATTGCCTCACCCCAAAAGGATCTTGGCAATTTAGCTTGTGAAAGCAAACACCTTGTTCTTTCTACAATGGTGCGGTTCATCCTCTCGGCAACGCCATTTTGTTGAGGAGTCTTCTTAACTGTCTTTTGGTGCCGAATACCTTGGCTGCGACAATACTCATCAAATGGCCCAATGTATTCACCACCATTGTCAGTTCGGATGCACTTCAATTTCTGCCCTGTTTCTCTTTCAACCATGGCCTGAAAATGCTTAAATACTTCTAGAACTTGATCTTTAGTTTTTAGTAGAAAAGCCCAAACTTTCCTTGAATAATCATCAATGAAAGTAACAAAATAAAGTGCACCACCATGTGTTTTAACTTTTAAAGGACCACAAACATCCGAATGAATCAACTCCAAAACATTTTCTTTTCTAGAAGCAACATTTTTATGAAAAGAAACTCTATGTTGTTTACCCGCCAAACAATGAACACAAGTTTTAAAATGTGTACCTTTCAAACTGGGTAGAAGCTCTTTCTTGAACAATACTTGCAGCCCCTTTTCACTCATGTGGCCAAGCCGCTTGTGCCACAATTCGGTAGAAGTATCATCTTCAAGTGCATTGACAACACCTTTACAAATTTTTCCTTGCATCGAATAAAGTGTATGAGTCTTCTTGCACTTAGCCACCACCAAAGAACCCTTTGTGAGTTTCCATATTCCATCACCAAATTTGTTGTTGAAGCCTTCATCATCTAGCTTCCCAGTAGAGATCAAATTGAGGCGAATATCGGGAACATGCCTCACATCTTTAAGCAACAACTTACAGCCCAAATTTGTTTCCAAGCAAACATCACCCATGCCAATAATCTTGGACAAACCTTCATTACCCATTCGAACAGAACCATAATCTCCTGCAGTGTAGGTAGTGAAGAAATCAACTCGAGAAGTCACATGAAAAGAAGCACCAGAATCAATCACCCAATGACTCTCTTGGCCCACAAAATTGATACAATCATCTTCACAAACGACCATGAGATCATCGGTAGTAACTGCTGTTGTGTCTTCTTGCTTCTTATCCACACTTTTGTCACGCCTTTTCTCCTTGTTCTTGAGCTTTCGGCATTCCCGCTTCATGTGCCCTTTCTCATGGCAATAATAACACTCAACATCTTTCTTTGAAAAAGAACCATCTCTTGACTTGTCACGGCTTTGATCACGACCATGAGGAGTCTTACTCCTCCCCTTGTTTTGCTTCGGCCTCTCACAACAAATGCTTCTGAATGAGAGGAACCCGCTGATTTTCTTCTGGTTTCTTCATTCAACAGGCTACTAGTGACTTGGCCCATTGTGACAACTCCATCGGGCGCCGAATTACTAACCGTCACAACCAAAGTCTTCCAACTTTCGGGCAAAGAACTAAGTAGCATCAAAGCCTGCAACTCATCATCAAAAACAATTTTCATAGAAGCAAGTTGGTTAACAATACTCTTTATTTCATTCAGATGTTCCGGAATAGGGCTGCCCTCTTTATATTTTAAATTAACCAACTTACGAAACAGAAAAGCTTTATTTGTGGCTGATTTTCTATCATAAAGACTCTCTAATTTTTTCCATAAATCATGCGCCGAAGTTTCAGTAGCAACATGATGAAATACACTGTCATTAATCCATTGACGGATAACACCAACGGCTTTTCGATTAAGCCTCTTCCACTCATCATCTTTCATATCAGCAGGTTTGCCACTATCACCCTCAATGGGTCCATACAAGTCTTTACAAAATAATAGGTCCTCCATTTTAGTTTTCCAAGTTACCCAATTACTTCCATTGAAGCTAGACATGCGACCCACATTCCCCTCCATTGATTTACACAAATAAATAAACCGTAAGCTTTGATACCAGTTGTTAGGGAAAATCGATGATTCCCACAAGTAAATCAATCAATGAGAATAAAAACTAATGCGGAAAAATTAAATCAAAGGCAACACAAGAATTTTACGTGGTTCCCTCAATGTGAGGTACGTCCACGGGATCGAAATCTGATTCCACTATCAACCAAATAAGTTCCACACGATTACAAACGAGACACTAATGGTCTCACAAAACCACCCTTAAGTGAATTCCAAATAATCACAAATAAACAAGAGGAAAGACCTCACCAAATAGATGAACCAAAATCTTCAGAATCAGAGTTGAAGAAGACCCAAAATAACGAACCCGAATCAAAACCGAAAGCCGAACCAAACTGCTTCACAAATCAAACACCAATTCTTGATTGAGCAAGGCACTGTTACCGATGCAATATCTTGGTATAGCAGCCGCCACTTTTTTGTGTTGAACCAAAAAACAATGCCTCCAATATGAACATAATATATTGAATCTAGGGTTTTGTAATCAAACCCTAATTGTATCCAAATTGAATTGGGCCTCCACAAATATAATATATAAAAATATATTATACTAAACCAAGCCAAATTAAAACTCTTTTTCCAAAACCAATTGGGTCCCACACTCCAATAAGGAGGTATACCCTACGAAATCAAGAAACCAACCTAACACATAATCACACAACACATAAATATCGTTAAGCAACAAACCACACAATCGAGTCAAGGCAACAAGGATGATCACTTGTCCCAGAACTTCCAAGGAATTCTCACTAGAAACCACGTTGATCAGATGTGTTTCCAATGAGATCTCAAAGCAAGTTAGCCGGCTACAAAAACTATCCATGAAGGTCAACCCATGTTCACACAATGCAACACAAAATGTCCTACACCTCCTACTCTATATGCAACCATCCTGACCAAGCGAAGCCAACCAATTGTAGTAAAACCCACTCCCCACGAGCTCCAGGTATTCAAACCCGGTTAGCTCTGATACCAAGTTGTTACGCCCCAAATTTTAATTACTCGAAATCATTACCAAAACCCTTAATTTAGGTCCATTTTTTTTTCAACTTAATACATATACAAATATCTATTACACTTAAGTAATAGAAATACAATGATACATATACTCTCTCTCTCAATGAATATTACAATGACAACAATATATGCCAATCTCATACTGTGCTACAAATAAATAAATACAAATACAAAAATCCATTTCCTTTACATCTACCATGAAGTTATACACAGGGACTCAAAAAAACTCCATAAATCTTTAATCATATAATCCAAACTTTCTTCCTATAAAAAAAAATAAAACAACGACGGGGTGAGCACTAATGCCCAGTAGGAATCTCATAGTTCTCAATCAATAACTAACACATAGATAGAAATGATCATACATGCAGAGTGACACCATATAGTAGGGTGACATTTTATAATATCAAAATATCATAAGTGCCTTTTTCTCAAAAACTATTTAAAGATTTTTAAGAAAAACCTTCATCCATTAAAGTCATCTCTTAACTTTAGAAAACTATAAATCCTTGTGAAACAAACATGTTTAAGAAACAACATCATTTAAAAATTATTAACCAATTCCCAAAATATTCCCCATTTCATTTCCACTTTTCCCTTATACTATTTCCAATCACAATAACTCCATAATGTCATGATCCAAATTCCTTTATGTTCAAAAAGACAATCCTCACACACTCAACTCCAACTTGCCCAACAATTACCTCACATTAACGTTTGCATCACCAAATAGAATACAAGCATAACACAAGAATAACAATCCCTTTTTAATTCAATTTCTCTATTATTTTCAAAACAAAACTCATAATCTTTCATTATAATCACAAGCAATCCATTGAGTGTATCAACACCAATCCTTAATCCAATTACCATTTCATTTTCCATTCTTTCAATTAATTTCATATCAAATACCGGATCCAATCACAAGTCATCTCCATGAGTCACACGCTTTACCGGTCACAAGCTGGAAGGAACGTGGAACCTCACGCTTTACCGGTCACAAGCCAGAAGGAACGTGCAACCTCAACATACCACACGCTTTACCGGGTGCAACTCCGGAAGGAAGGCGGAACCTATGTCAAGCGCCATGCTTTGCCGGCTCAAATACGGCGGGAAACGGACCCCAAGATAACATCACAATCCATCATTACAATTAGTGGATAATGCCAACACATCTTCCATTATTTCCACAACACATTAATTCAATATACCTCCACCATATATTAAAATTTCATTAACATAACAAGTACAAATATGTTCCACGACCTTCTTCATTATCCATTAAATCATTCATTGTTCTGTCACACAAAAATATAACAACACATCCATACAGGCAAAGACTCATCTTTAAAGTTTCACAATTTTTGGGTTCAAACTATTTCTTTCCTTTTCCATATTATCATCAAGTCTTCAAATTCAATTTCTTTTTTTTAAACACATTGATTATCAATTACTACCCACAGTTATAAATTAAATCTCCAACATGTAATTTTCTTTGATACAACTCCTTCATATAACATCGTCATATTTCACAATCTCCCATTTATCATTATTCACACTCATCTTAACCCAACATAGACTTAATTTCATAAATTTAATGTTGATTGAAGTATCCTCATTTTTCAAAATAAAACTTCATAACTAGAGTTAAATATAAAGTTGGGCTTTTAGTTTTGAGGTATAAAATCACTTTCTAATTACACATTAAAATTCTTAAATCTTTACCTCATCATCTTATCACAAATTCTGTATCATCTTTCAATTTCCCCCCCGCGGGTACCAACACAACACTACCCAACACAACTCATCTCAAACTCAACATGACCCAACACAACACAACTCAAACTCAAAGTCAACACACCCAACACAACTCAACTCAACACAATTCAACATGATTCAAACACAATTCATCATAGTCCAACACAATTCGGTTCAACATCATTCAACACTATTCAATATAAGCTAACACAACTTAATTTAACAACACTATTTACAATTCAACATATTTCAAGATAAATTCTTAATCCCTTTCAACATTCCATAACGAAGTTTATGAGATTGCCCCGTTTGTTTCACTGGATATAAAATGGAGGATATAATATGATGTGGGATTTAGTCAGGATATATAATGAATAGGATATAGGTATTGGATAGTATATCCCCAAGTCCTGTTTGTTTCACTGGATATAAAATGGAGGATATAATATGCATGTTTGTTTTACAAAATATATTGTGGGATATAACAAGTAATTTCCAAGATTGCCCTCATAATATTATATTATATTAAATTAAATTAAATAATATTATATTATATTAAATTCAAAATTAATATTAAATTATATTATATTAAATTAAATTCAAAATTTGTATTAAATTATATTATATTAAATTAAATTAAATTAATAATATTATATTAAATTAAATTAAATAATATTATCTTATATTAAATTAAATTAAATAATATTAATTATATTAAATTAAATTAAATAATATTATATTAATTAAATTAAATTCAATAATATTATATTATATTAAATTCAAAATTTGTATTAAATTATATTATATTAAATTAAATTAAATTAAATAATATTATCTTATATTAAATTCAATTCAATAATATTTATATTATATTAAATTCAATAATATTAAATTAAATTCAATAATTATATTATATTAAATTCAAAAAATATCTTAAATTATATTATGTTAGATAGACAAAAGGGTAAATTGGACTTTTTACATCATATCCCAACCAAGGGGATATGATATAATGGGGGGAGGGGGTTGGTATTGTATATCCTCCACTTTTGGGGGATATACAATCCCACCGGATATTATATCCCCTTCAAAAAAAAATTGCAAACATGGGATATATGGACCCCACCGGATATAATATCCAATCCCAACCTTCTTATCCCCCAATCAAACAGGGTCATTTCCCCAATCTTCGTTTCACATTATAGCATGATTTACAATGTTCATAATAAGAGTTCAATCGCTAATTTTTAACATAATTTTGAAACACCTCCAAAATCCAATTAAACTTGTACATATATAATTCAACCTACCAATTTCATGAATCTACTTTCAATTTGAGCAAAATCATTAATTATCATAATGAATCAACTTAGGGTTTTTAAGGAAAATTAAGATTTTCAACAAAAATTCAAACTTCTTAAACCACTACTTTTAATTCCAATTTCTCTCTTGATTATACACCTAAGGTTCATAATCCACCATATTAACCCAACCATTGAACCCCCAACACTTCAAACCCTAAACCCCCAAATCTCATAATGTACACTATATGCTCAAAAATGTAGGTTTTGTATGTATATCATCAAAATACCACAAATCTATCTATTTATGGAAGTATTGAAGAAGAACTAGGACCCCTACCTCAAGAATCAAGCAAGAGAGCAAAGCTTTGTTGAGATTTCTTCACAAATCCGAATTCCAATCGGTAGAACATGTTGATCTTCTTGTGTTCTTCACTTTTTGGTAGAAAATCTTGGCCAAAACTTAGGGAGATGGAAGTTATTTGAGGTCAAAAACCTAGGGTTTTCGGACTTAGGGTGAGAGGAATGAAGAAGGAAAAGAAAATACAAAGAATGAACTAAAAATCACGTTTTTAAGTTGTTGAATTCGCGCAGCTCGCTCGAGCATAGCTTTCCTCGCTCGAGCGTACCTGCTTCCAGCACAGATATGAAAACTTCAAATGGGTATAACTCTCTCATCGGGACTCCGTTCTAGGCCGTTCTTGTGTCCAAATTGAAGCCCCGGTATCTCAAAATCATGTGATATGCTTTGATACCACTGTTGGTGGGATGCTATGACAATTTATTTTATAAACTCTGATACCATTGTTGGTGGTATGTTCTGATACCATTGTTGATGGAAATTATGACAATTTTTTTTATAAACACTGATATCACTGTTGGTGGTACGCTCTAATAGCATTGTTGGTGGTATGCTCTAATACCACTGTTGAAAGTAGAAGAGAGGTGTAAAACAATGTATGATTCACAAATAGACACAATATTTTATGGCATATACTAAAAAAGATAAAAAGCCAAAAAGTTACTAAAAAAGCTAAAAAATTACTAAGGTCTGGTTTGGCATCCTAAAAAAACTTCAAAAAGTCAAAGAGTTACTAAAAAAGTTAAAAAGTTATCATTATTCACAAATTAAAAATATAAAAAAATTAATTTACACAATATTTTAATACAAACCAACTAGTTGACGTAATTGGTACTGAATTGATGGAAATGCACTTATTGGGATGTCAAAGGAAAAAAAAGAAAATTAGGTATACATATTCATTAAATTTGAGGGTAATGTTGGGCCAGTGGGGGCCACCACGGGTCCTGTTTTAATAATCCAAACTTTTCAATGAGTAGAACTCGTCGAGTACTATATGCCTGTAAAAAATCACGTTAATCGGATATGGATAGCTACATGATTAAATCAGTTTTGTATAAAAAAATGGATGGTGTTATAATTAACGGTTGACAAAAAACTAACATGATCAGATAGCTATCGATATTCAATCAACGTGATTTTTTGCAAGCATATAGTACTCAACGAGTTCTACACATTGAACGATTTCGATTAGCAAAACGGGACCTGTGGTGGGCCCACACGGGCCGAACAACACCATCCAATTCAAGCCCAAAAAGGAGGCAACCATTTCCTATCTCCTAATTAGGCTATTGCTCTACCAAACTGTACGGGCTAATTCACTAACTTCTCCTATACACTTATTTATACAATTTTTAAATACACATTTTTTCGTAAAAAATCAAAAAGTTAACCCACACATTCATCTTTTTTTCCTCAACTTTTTAGTCCAAAAAATGCACTTATTTAGAACACCACAAACAACCCCTAAAAAAGCTAAAAGTTATCACTATTCATCAAAAATATATATATAAAAAACAAATTACACACGCGCCAAGTACAAGCATACATAGTGGTGAAGTGATGTCAATGATGGCCAAGTACAAGCCATACATATTGAAATGATGGTCAGTGGTACAAATTTACAATGCAGGGTGCACAAAAAAATTAATCTGGAATGGTGCTATTCGGTCCGTGGCTGCCATCACGAGTCCCGTTTTGATAATCTGAACCGTTCAATGTGTACAACTCGTCAAGTACTATATATTTGTAAAAAATCTAGTTGAATGGATATCTCTAACTACATGATCAAATCAGTTTTGTATAAAAAAAATGGATAGTGTTATAATTAACGGTTGACAAAAAATTAATCCGATCAGATAGCTATCGATATCCGATCAACTTGATTTTTTTACAAGCATATAGTAATCGATGAGTTCTACGCATTCAACGATTCTGATTAGTAAAATGGGACCCGTGGTGGGCCCCCACGGGCCCGAACAGCACCATTCAATTCAATACTTGAAAAGGAGGCAAGCATCTCCTATACTACTCCACAAACCGTGCTATCTACCGTACAAACTACAATGTACAAACTTCTCCGAAAACGTGGTTCGATCTTGATCGGAGCCTAAATGTTACACATTTGGCTCATTAACATACATTTTATTAGTCCATTAATTTGTATTATTTTATAGTTTTATGTGATTTTTTGTGTGTTTGTATATATTTTAGGTGTTTGTACATGGATTAGAGTAAATAATACATATTAAACATTTATATATTATATTAATATTTATAAATAATTTAAATAAAAAATAAAAAACAAGAAAATGGTGGAGGGTGGTCTGTCACTCAAAGTAAAAGAGAGAAAAATGAAACAAGAAAGAAAGAGAGGCAACCCACGTCTCCCACGCCCTTCTCTCTCAATTATATATATATATATATATATATGTAAGACTTGGGCATTTTCTTTTTATTACCGATTGTGACAATCAAAATGTGTTTCTCACAGAATTCTCAGTAAGAGATGAAATTTGAGCTTTAATCTCAATCTTCACACATTTTTGGCCAAATTATTTTTCATACAAAATTCACCAATCTCTAGTACTAAAAGAATCTTGGCTCTTCAATCTCCGCTACCAAATTTCCTACATATCAATCCTCACTCACCATCCACTTTCATAATCATACCCCATAATCCCCACTCACCATCCACTTTCATAATCACATCCTATCATCTCCACTCATCATCCATTTGCTAATCACACACCACCATCACCACTCACTATCCACCTCCATTATACATTGTCTCCTATTAGCTCTAATGATATGCTTGGAATTCATTCACTAACCCCTTTACCTTAATGTTATTCACTGGGCTCTACCCTCACTGTATTATTTATGTATGTAGGTGATTAGGCAGGTGACCAGGCCTAGAGCTTTTGCTTGGACTCTGTCTTGTCAGCCAACCTATGTGTCTCTCGTGGAGGTTTCTAATATGTCAAGTGGTCATGGCTATGTGATTAAAGTTTACGTTTTTGCTTTCTTGTTTTGGGTAAACAAGTTTTTGTTTATTTTGTAAATAGGCTAAGTTCCTGTTTGTCTTATCTGTATAAATGTGATGACGTAAGGGTGATGTATGATATATGTATATAAAGTTAAAAATTTTTTGTCCCATAAAGATGCCTGCACAGCTCAATGGACATTGTATATTTGTTATTTCTTCCACTAGCCCCTAATAATTTGATTTCTATTTAAGAGGCCTTCAGTAATCTATGGATTACTGGTCCGATTATGATGTGTGAACCTATAAGGGCGGGTTTGGGTCGTGTGATAGTGGCTCAACTAACCACTTCCGGTTAGATTATAACAAAACTACTATGAAACTAAAGTAAGAAAACAAGTACAAGATAGAAAGTTGCAAGAAAATGAAGAAATCGAAACTTAATTATTTTGCAACAAAACAATATGAAACAAAAGTAAGAAAATGAATTTAAATAGAGATGAAAGAATTGAAAATTCACCTTCAGAGAAAGAGTGAACTTCTTGATTTCCAAACTTTCTCCTGATCACCCTCAAGTTTTGTGAATTATGTTCTTAGTCCTCAATTCAAGAGCTTGAAATTTGAGCTAGAACAATGGTTTTGGACAAGTGTATGATCTCTCTTTATTTTTTTTCAACTTGGCAAGACTCTCTTGTTTTCAACGCTTTCTTTTCTCTAAAATTCTAACTAAATTTACATTCTCTCTACATTCTCTTCTAAAAAATCCTTCCTTCCAAATTCAAGACTTGAGCTCTCATTTATAAGCCAATGTTAGTGGAGTAATGTGGAAGACAAAGTGGAGGACAAAGTGTAGCATTTAAGGAAGATAATGGAGCTAATGGGGGCACTATAGAGCTAATAGGAGCAATGTATAATGGAGGTGGATTGAGTGGTGATGGTGGTTGTGTTAGAAAATGGATGATGAGTGGAGATGATGGGTGTGATTGTAAAGTGATTATGAAAGTGGATGAGTGGTAGTAAGGATTGATGTGTATGAAAATTTGGTAGCGGAGATTGAAGAGCCAAGATTCTTTTAGTACTAAGATTGGTGAATTTTGTATGAAAAATAATTTGGCCAAAAATGTGTGAAGGTTGAGATTAAACTCAAATTTCATCTCTTACTGAGAATTCTGTGAGAAACATATTTGATTGTCATATGGGTAATAAAAAGAAAGCGCCCAAGTCTTACATATATATATATAATTGAGAGAGAAGGGCGTGGAGGCTGGGATTGCCTCTCTTTCTTTCTCGTTTCATTTTTCTTTCTTTTACTTTGAGTGACAGACCACCCTCCACCATTTTCTTGTTTTTATTTTTTTATTTAAATTATTTTATAAATATAAATAATATATAAATGTTTAATATGTATTATTTACTCTATTCATGTACAAACACCTAAAATATATACAAACACACAAAAAATCACATAAAACTAAAATAATACAAATTAATGGACTAATAAAATGTATGTTAATGGGCCAAATGTGTAACATTTAGCTCCGATCAAGATCGAACCACGTTAAATACTATGTCTCTTGTGAATCATACATTGATTTACATCCCCTTTCTACTTCCAACAGTGGTATCAGAGCATACCACCAACAATGGTATTAGAGTGTACCACTAACAGTGGTATCAAAGTTTAAAAGAAAATGTCATAATTTTCACCAACAGTGGTATTAGAATATCTCACCAACAGTGGTATCAAAGTTTATAAAAGAATTGTCATAGCATGCCACCAACAGTGGTATCAAAGCATATCACATGATTTTGAGATACCATATGGCAAGCCACATATTTTGGAAATATCACATGGCTAAGGCTTTCTTTTTTCTAAAATTCTAACTGAACTTAGCATTCTCTCTACACTTCTCTTCTAAAAAATCCCTCTCTCCAAATTCAAGACTTGAGCTCTCATTATATAGCCAATGTTAGTGGAGTAATGGTGGAAGACAAAGTGGAGGACAAAGTGTAGCATTTAAGGAAGATAATGGAGCTAATGGGGGCACTA
>JAPPVO010000346.1:0-21570 GCA_030407325.1 Camellia japonica
CGGCGCGAGTGTTAAACTGCGCAAAACAGTGCGATGCGCAAAACGGCGCGAGTGATAAACTGCGCAACACAGTGCGGTGCGCAAAACGGCGCGAGTGATAAACTGCGCAAAATGGTGCGATGCGCAAAACCGCGCCAGTGATAAACTGCGCAAAACAGCGCCATACGCAAAACAACGCGAGTGATAAACTGCGAAAAACAGTGAGATGCGCAAAACAGCGCGAGTGATAAACTCCGCAAAACAGTGAGATGCGCAAAACATCGCGAGTGATAAACTGCGCAAAATAGTGCAATGCGCACAACAGCGCGAGTGATAAACTGGGCAAAACAGTGTGATGCGCAAAACGGCGCGAGTGATAAACTGCGCAAAACAGTGCGATGCGCAAAAGCGTGCGAGTGATAATATGTCGAAAACAGTGCGATGCGCAAAACGGGGCGAGTGAGAAACTGCGCAAAACGGTGCGATGCGTAAAACAGCGCGAGTGATAAACTGCGCAAAACCGTGCGATGCGCAAAACGACGCGAGTGCTAAACTACGCAAAACAGTGCGATGCGCTAAAAGGCGCGAGTGTTAAACCGCGCAAAACAGTGCGATGCGCAGAACGGCGCGAGTGATAAACTGCGCAAAACAGTCGATGCGCAAAACGGCGCGAGAGATAAACTGCGCAAAACAGTGCGATGCACAAAAGCGCGCGAGTGATAATCTGCCAAAAACAGTGCGATGCGCAAAACAGGGCGTGTGATAAACTGCGTAAAACGGTGCGATGTGCAAAACGGCGCGAGTGATAAACTGCGCAAAACAGTGCGATGCGCCAAAAGGCCCGAGTGTTAAACTGCGCAAAACAGTGCGATGCGCAAAACGGCGCGGGTGATAAACTGCGCAAAACAGTGCGATGCGCAAAACCGCGCGAGTGATAAACTGCGCAAAACAGTGCGAGGCGCAAAACGCGCGAGTGATAAACTGCGCAAAACAGTGCGAGGCGCAAAACGGCGCGAGTGATAAACTGCGCAAAACAGTGCGATGTGCCAAACGGCGCGAGTGTTAAACTGCGCAAAACAGTACGATGCGCAAAACGGCGTGAGTGATAAACTGCGCAAAACAGTGCGGTTCGCAAAACGGCGTGAGTGATAAACTGTGCAAAACGGTGCGATGCGCAAAACCGCGCGAGTGATAAACTGCGCAGAACAGCACCATGTGCAAAACAACGCGAGTGATAAACTGCGCAAACTAGTGAGATGCGCAAAACAGCGCGAGTGATAAACTCCGCAAAATAGTGCAATGCGCAAAACAGCGTGAGTGGCAAACTGCACAAAACAGTGCAATGCGCACAACGTCGCGAGTGATAAACTGCGCAAAACAGTGCGATGCGCAAAACGGCGCGAGTGATAAACTGCGCAAAACTGTGCGATGCGCAAAACGATGCGAGTGATAAACTGTGCAAAACTGTGAGATGCGCAAAACAGCGCGAGTGATAAACTACGCAAAACAGTGCAATGCGCAAAACAGTGCGAGTGATAAACTGCGCAAAATAGTGCAATGAGCACAACTGCGCGAGGGATAAACTGCGCAAAACAGTGCGATGCGCAAGACGGCGCGAGCGATAAACTACGCAAAAGCGCGCGAGTGATAATCTGCCGAAAACAGTGCGATGCGCAAAACGGGACGAGTGATAAACTGCGCAAAACGGTGCGATGCGCAAAACGGCGCGAGTGATAAACTGCGCAAAACAGTGCGCTGGGCAAAACCGCGCGAGTGATAAACTGCGCAAAACGAGGCGATGCGCAAAACCGCACGAGTGATAAACTGCGCAAAACAGCGCGAGTGATAAACTATGCAAAACCGTGAGGTGCGCAAAACAGCGCGAGTGATAAACTACGCAAAATAGTGCAATGCGGAAAACGGCGCGAGTGATAAACTGCGCAAAACAGTGCAATGCGCACAACAGCGCGAGTGATAAACTGCGCAAAAGAGTGCAATGCGCAAAATCGCGCGAGTGATAACCTGCGCAAAATAGTCCGGTGCGCAAAACGGCGTGAGTGATAAACTGCGCAAAACGGTGCGATGCGCAAAACCGCGCGAGTGATAAACTGCGCAGAACAGCACCATGCGCAAAACAGCGCGAGTGATAAACTACGCAAAACCGTGAGGTGCGCAAAACAGCGCGAGTGATAAACTACGCAAAACAGTGCAATGCGCAAAACGGCGCGAGTGATAAACTGCGCAAAACAGTGCAATGCGCACAACAGCGCGAGTGATAATCTTCGCAAAAGAGTGCAATGCGCAAAATCGCGCGAGTGATAATCTGCGCAGAACAGTGCGATGCGCAAAACCGCACGAGTGATAAACTGCGCAAGACAGTGCGATGTGCCAAACGGCGCGAGTGTTAAACTGCGCAAAACAGTGCGATGCGCAAAACGGCGCGAGTGATAAACTGCGCAAAACAGTGCGGTGCGCAAAACGGCGTAAGTGATAAACTGCGCAGAATAGCACCATGCGCAAAACAGCGCGAGTGATAAACTGCGCAAAACAGTAAGATGCGCAAAACAGCGCGAGTGATGAACTCCGCAAAATAGTGCAATGCGCAAAACAGCGCGAGTGACAAACTGCGCAAAACAGTGCAATGCGCACAACGTCGCGAGTGATAAACTGCGCAAAACAGTGCGATGCGGAAAACGGCGCGAGAGATAAACTGCGCAAAATAGTGCGATGCGCAAAAGTGCGCGAGTGATAATCTGCCAAAAACAGTGCGATGCGCAAAATAGGGCGAGTGATAAACTGCGCAAAATGGCGCGAGTGATAAACTACGCGATGCGCAAAAGTGCGCGAGTGATAATCTGCCGAAAACCGTGCGATGCGCAAAAGAGTGCGATGCACACAACAGCGCGAGTGATAAACTACGCAAAACAGTGCGATGCGCAAAACGGCGCGAGTGATAAACTGCGCAAAACAGGGCGATGCGCACAACGGCGCGAGTGATAAACTGCGCAAAACAGTGCGATGCGCACAACCGCGCGAGTGATAAACTGCGCAAAACAGTGCGATGCGCAAAACGGCGCGAGTGATAAAGTGCGTAAAACAGTGCGATGCGCAAAACCCGCGAGTGATAAATTGTTCAAAACAGTGCGATGCGCAAAACAGTGCGATGCGGAAAACAGCGCGAGTGTAAACTGCCCAAAACAGGGCGATGCGCAAAACAGCGCGAGTGATAAACTGCACAAAACAGCGCGATGCGCAAAACAGCGCGAGTGATAAACTGCACAAAACAGTGAGATGCGCAAAACAGCGCGAGTGATAAACTGCGCAAAACAGTGCGATGCGCAAAACGGCGCGAGTGATAAACTGCGCAAAACAGTGCGATGCGCACAACAGCGCGAGTGATAACCTGCGCAAAATAGTACGATGCGCAAAACGGCGCGAGTGATAAACTGCGCAAAACAGTGCGATGCGCAAAACAGCGCGAGTGTAAACTGCCCAAGACAGTGCGATGCGCAAAACAGCGCGAGTGATAAACTGCACAAAATAGTGCGATGCGCAAAATAGCGCCATGCGTAAAATAGTGAGATGCGCAAAACAGCGCGACTGATAAACTGCGCAAAACAGTGAGACGCGCAAAACAGCGCGACTGATAAACTGCGCAAAATAGTGCAATGCGCAAAACAACACCAGTGATAAACTGCGCAAAAGAGTGCGATGCGCAAAATGGCGCGAGTGATAAACTGCGCAAAACAGTGCGATGTGCAAAACAGTGCGAGTGATAAACTGCGCAAAACAGTGCGATGCGCACAACAGCGCGAGTGATAACCTACGCAAAACAGTGCGATGCGCAAAACGGCGTGAGTGATAAACTGCGCAAAACAGTGCGATGCGTACAACAGCGCGAGTGATAACCTGCGCAAAATAGTACGATGCGCAAAACGGCGCGAGTGATAAACTGCGCAAAACAGTGCGATGCGCAAAACAGCGCGAGTGCAAACTGCTCAAAATAGTGCGATGCGCAAAACAACGCGAGTGATAAACTGCACAAAATAGTGCGATGCGCAAAACAGCGCCCTGCGCAAAACAGCGCGAGTGATAAACTGCGCAAAACAGTGAGATGCGCAAAACAGCGCGAGTGATAAACTGCGCAAAACAGTGAGATGCGCAAAACAGCGCGAGTGATAAACTGCGCAAAACAGTGCAATGCGCAAAACAACGCGCGTGATAAACTGCGCAAAACAGTGCGATGCGCACAACAGCGCGAGTGATAAACTGCGCAAAACAGTGCGATGCGCAAAATGGCGCGAGTGATAAACTGCGCAAAACAGTGCGATGCGCAAAAGCGCGCGAGTGATAAACTGCGCAAAACAGTGCGATGCGCAAAACGGCGCGAGTGATAAACTGCGCAAAACAGTGCGATGCGCACAACAACGCGAGTGATAAACTGCGCAAAACAGTGCGATGCGCAAAACGGCGGGAATGATAAACTGCACAAAACAGTGCCATGCGCAAAACGGCGCGAGTGATAAACTGCGCAAAACCGTGCGATGCGCAAAACGACGTGAGTGATAACTGCGCAAAACGGTGCGATGCGCAAAATGGCGCGAGTGATAAACTGCGCAAAACAGTGCGATGCGCAAAACGGCGCGAGTGATAAACTGCGCAAAACCGTGCGATGCGTAAAACGACGCGAGTGATAACTGCGCAAAATGGTGCGATGCGCAAAACGGCGCGAGTGATAAACTGCGCAAAAGGGTGCGATGCGCAAAACGGCGCGAGTGATAAACTGCGCAAAACGGTGCGATGCGCAAAACGGCGCGAGTGATAAACTGCGTAAAATAGTTCGATGCGCAAAAAGGCACGAGTGATAAACTGTGCAAAACCGTGCGATGCGCAAAATGGCGCGAGTGATGAACTGCGCAAAACGGTACGATGCGCAAAACGGCGCGAGTGATAAACTGCGCAAAATCGTGCGATGCGCAAAAGCGCGCGAGTGATAATCTGCAGAAAATAGTGCGATGCGCAAAACGACGCGAGTGATAAACTGCGCAAAACAGTGCGACGCGTAAAACGGCGCGAGTGATAAACTGCACAAAACAGTGAGATGCGCAAAACGGCGCGAGTGATAAATAGCGCAAAACGGTGCGATGGGCAAAACAACGTGAGTGATAAACTGCGAAAAACAGTGCGTTGCGCCAAAAGGCGCGAGTGTTAAACTGCGCAAAATAGTGCGATGCGCAAAACAGTGCGATGCGCAAAACGGCGGGAGTGATAAACTGCGCAAAACAGTATGATACGCAAAACCGCACGAGTGATAAACTGCGCAAAACAGGGCGAGTGATAAACTGCGCAAAACAGTGCGAGTGATAAACTGCGCAAAACAGTGCGATGCGCCAAAGGGCACGACTGTTAAACTGCGCAAAATAGTGCGATCCGCAAAACAGTGCGAAGCGCAAAACGGCGTGAGCGATAAACTGCGCAAAACAGTGCGACGCGCAAAACGGCAGGAGTAATAAACTGCGCAAAACACTGCCATGCGCAAAACAGCGCGAGTGATAAACTGCGCAAAACAGTGCGATGCGCAAAACAGCGCGAGTGATAAACTGCACAAAACAGTGCGATGCGCAAAATAGAGCCATGCGAAAAAATGCGCAAAACAGCGCCATGCGCAAAACAGCGCGAGTGATAAACTGTGCAAAACAGCGCGAGTGATAAACTGCACAAAACAGTGCGAGGCGCACAATAGCGCGAGTGATAAACTGCGCAAAACAGTGCGATGCGCAAAACGGCGTGAGTGATAAACTGCGCAAAACAGTGCGATGCGCAAAACGCGCGAGTGATAAACTGCACAAACAGGGCGATGCGCACAACGGCGCGAGTGATAAATTGCGCAAAAAAGTGCGATGCGCAAAACGGCGCTAGTGATAAACTGTGCAAAACAGTGCGATGCGCACAACTGCGCGAGTGATAAACTGCCGAAAACAGTGCGATGCGCAAAACGGCACGAGTGATAAACTACGTAAAACCAGTACGATGCGCAAAATGACTCGAGTGATAAACTGCGCAAAACCGTGCGATGCGCAAAACGGCGCGAGTGATAAACTTTGCAAAACAGTGCGATGCACAAAACGGCAGGAGTGATAAAATGCGCAAAACCGTGCGATGCACAAAACCGCGCGAGTGATAATCTGTCGAAAACAGTGCGATGCGCAAAACGGCGCGAGTGATAAACTGCGCAAAACAGTGAGATGCGCAAAACGGCGCGAGTGATAAACTGTGCAAAACGGTGCGATGCGCAAAACGGCAGGAGTGATAAACTGCGCAAAAATGTGCGATGCGCAAAACGACGCGAGTGATAAACTACGCAAAACACTGCCATGCGCAAAACTGCTCGAGTAATAAACTGCGCAAAACAGTGTGATGCGGAAAACAGCGCGAGTGTAAACTGCCCAAAATAGGGCGATGCGCAAAACAGCGCGAGTGATAAACTGCCCAAAACAACGCGAGTGACAAACTGCGCAAAACAGCGCGAGTGATAAACTGCGCAAAACACTGTGATGCGCAAAACGGCGCGAGTGATAAACTGTGCAAAACAGTGCGATGTGAACAACAGCGCGAGTGATAACCTGCGCAAAATAGTACGATGCGCAAAACGACGCGAGTGATAAACTGCGCAAAACAGTGCGATGCGCAAAACAGCGCGAGTGTAAACTGCCCAAAACAGTGCGATGCGCAAAACAGCGCGAGTGATAAACTGCACAAAATAGTGCGATGCGCAAAACAGCGCCATGCGCAAAACTGCGCGAGTGATAAACTGCGCAAAACAGTGAGAAGCGCAAAACAGCGCGAGTGATAAACTGCGCAAAATAGTGCAATGCGCAAAACAACGCCAGTGATAAACTGCGCAAAACGACGCGATGCGCACAACAGCGCGAGCGATAAACTGCGCAAAATGGCGCGAGTGATAAACTGCGCAAAACAATGCGATGTGCAAAACAGCGCGAGTGATAAACTGCGCAAAACAGTGCGATGCGCACAACAGCGCGAGTGATAACCTGCGCAAAATAGTGCGATGCGCAAAACGGCGCGAGTGATAAACTACGCAAAACAGTGCGATGCGTACAACAGCGGGAGTGATAACCTGCGCAAAATAGTACGATGCGCAAAATGGCACGAGTGATAAACTGCGCAAAACAATGCGATGTGCAAAACAGCGCGAGTGATAAATTGCGCAAAACAGTGCGAGGCGCACAACAGCGCGAGTGATAACCTGCGCAAAACAGTGCGATGCGCAAAACAGCGCGAGTGATAAACTGCGCAAAACAGTGCAATGCGCAAAACAACGCCAGTGATAAACTGCGCAAAACAGTGCGATGCGCACCACAGCGCGAGCGATAAACTGCGCAAAACAGTACGATGCGCAAAATGGCGCGAGTGATAAACTGCGCAAAACAATGCGATGTGCAAAACAGCGCGAGTGATAAACTGCGCAAAACAGTGCGATGCGCACAACAGCGCGAGTGGTAACCTGCGCAAAACAGTGCGATGCGCAAAATGGCGCAAGTGATAAACTGCGCAAAACAGTGCGATGCGTACAACAGCGCGAGTGATAACCTGCGCAAAATAGTACGATGCGCAAAATGGCACGAGTGATAAACTGCGCAAAACAATGCGATGTGCAAAACAGCGCGAGTGATAAATTGCGCAAAACAGTGCGATGCGCACAACAGCGCGAGTGATAACCTGCGCAAAACAGTGCGATGTGCAAAACAGCGCGAGTGATAAACAGCGCAAAACAGTGCAATGTGCAAAACAACGCCAGTGATAAACTGCGCAAAACAGTGCGATGCGCACCACAGCGCGAGCGATAAACTGCGCAAAATAGTGTGATGCGCAAAACGACGCGAGTGATAAACTGCGCAAAACAATGCAATGCGAACAACAGCGCGAGTGATAACCTGCGCAAAATAGTACGATGCGCAAAACCGCGCGAGTGATAAACTGCGCAAAACAGTGCGATACGCAAAACAGCGCGAGTGTAAACTGCCCAAAACAGTGCGATGCGCAAAACAGCGCGAGTGATAAACTGCACAAAATAGTGCGATGCGCAAAACAGTGCCATGCGCAAAACAGCGCGATTGATAAACTGCGCAAAACAGTGAGATTCGCAAAACAGCGCGATTGATAAACTGCGCAAAACAGTGAGATGCGCAAAACAACGCGAGTGATAAACTGCGCAGAACAGTGCAATGCGCAAAACAACGCCAGGGATAAACTGCGCAAAACAGTGCGATGCGCACAACAGCGCGAGCGACAAACTGCGCAAAACAGTGCGATGCGCAAAATGGCGCGAGTGATAAACTGGGCAAAACAGTGCGATGCGCAAAACAGCGCGAGAGATAACCTGCGCAAAACAGTGCGATGCGCAAAACGGCGCAAGTGATAAACTGCACAAAACAGTGCGATGCGTACAACAGCGCGAGTGATAACCTGCGCAAAATAGTACGATGCGCTAAATGGCGCGAGTGATAAACTGCGCAAAACAATGCGATGTGCAAAACAGCGCGAGTGATAAACTGCGCAAAACAGTGCGATGCGCACAACAGCGCGAGTGATAACCTGCGCAAAACAGTGCGATGCGCAAAACGGCACGAGTGATAAACTACGCAAAACAGTGCGATGCGCAAAACAACGCCAGTGATAAACTGCGCAAAACAGTGCGATGCGCACCACAGCGCGAGCGATAAAATGCGCAAAACAGTACGATGCGCAAAATGGCGCGAGTGATAAACTGCGCAAAACAATGCGATGTGCAAAACAGCGCGAGTGATAAACTGCGCAAAACAGTGCGATGTGCCCAACAGCGCGAGTGATAACCTGCGCAAAACAGTGCGATGCGCAAAACGGCGCGAGTGATAAACTACGCAAAACAGTGCGATGCGTACAACAGCGCGAGTGATAACCTGCGCAAAACAGTGCGATGCACAAAACAGCGCGCGTGTAAACTGCCCAAAATAGTGCGATGCACAAAACAACGCGGGTGATAAACTGCACAAAATTGTGCGATGCGCAAAACAGCGCCATGCGCAAAATAGCGCGAGTGATAAACTGCGCAAAACAGTGAGATGCGCAAAACAGCGCGAATGATAAACAGCGCAAAATAGTGTGATGCGCAAAACGACGCGAGTGATAAACTGCGCAAAATAGTGCGATGCGAACAACAGCGCGAGTGATAACCTGCGCAAAATAGTACGATGCGCAAAACGGCGTGAGTGATAAACTGCGCAAAACAGTGCGATGCGCAAAACAGCGCGAGTGTAAACTGCCCAAAACAGTGCGATGCGCAAAACAGCGCGAGTGATAAACTGCACAAAATAGTGCGATGCGCAAAACAGCGCCATGCGCAAAACAGCGCGAGTGATAAACTGCGCAAAACAGTGAGATGCGCAAAACAGCGCGACTGATAAACTGCGCAAAACAGTGAGATGCGCAAAACAGCGCGAGTGATAAACTGCGCAGAACAGTGCAATGCGCAAAACAACGCCAGGGATAAACTGCGCAAAACAGTGCGATGCGCACAACAGCGCGAGCGACAAACTGCGTAAAACAGTGCGATGCGCAAAATGGCGCGAGTGATAAACTGGGCAAAACAGTGCGAGTGATAAACTGCGCCAAACAGTGCGATGCGCACAACAGCGCGAGTGATAACCTGCGCAAAACAGTGCGATGCGCAAAACGGCGCGAGTGATAAACTGCGCAAAATAGTGTGATGCGTACAACAGCGCGAGTGATAACCTGCGCAAAATAGTACGATGCGCAAAATGACGCGAGTGATAAACTGCGCAAAACAGTGCGATGCGCAAAACTGCGCGAGTGTAAACTGCCCAAAATAGTGCGATGCGCAAAACAACGCGGGTGATAAACTGCACAAAATAGTGCGATGCGCAAAACAGCGCCATGCGCAAAATAGCGCGAGGGATAAACTACGCAAAACAGTGAGATGCGCAAAACAGCGCGAGTAATAAACTCCGCAAAACAGTGAGATGTGCAAAACAGCGCGAGTGATAAACTGCGCAAAACAGTGCAATGCACAAAACAACGCGCGTGATAAACTGCACAAAACAGTTCGATGCGCACAACAGCGCGAGTGATAAACTGTCGAAAACAGTGCGATGCGCAAAACGGCGCGGGTGATAAACTGCGCAAAATAGTGCGATGCGCAAAATGGCACGAGTGATAAACTGCGCAAAACAGTGCGATGCACAAAACGGCGTGAGTGATAAACTGCAGAAAACAGTGTTATGCGCACAACAGCGCGAGTGATAAACTGCGCAAAACAGTGCGATGCGCAAAACGGCGCGAGTGATAAACTGCGCAAAACAGTGCTTTACGGAAAACGACGCGAGTGATAACTGCGCAAAACGGTGCGATGCGCAAAACGGCGCGAGTGATAAACTGCGCAAAAGGGTGCGTTGTGGAAAACGGCACGAGTGGTAAACTGCGCAAAACGATGCGATGCGCAAAACGGCGCGAGTGATAAACTGCGTAAAATAGTTCGATGCGCAAAAAGGCACGAGTGATAAACTGTGCAAAACCGTGCGATGCGCAAAATGGCGCGAGTGATGAACTGCGCAAAACGGTATGATGCGCAAAACGGCGCGAGTGATAAACAGCATAAAACCGTGCGATGCGCAAAAGCGCGCGAGTGATAATCTGCTGAAAACAGTGCGATGCGCAATACGACGCGAGTGATAAACTGCGCAAAACAGTGCGACGCGTAAAACGGCGCGAGTGATAAACTGCACAAAACAGTGAGATGCGCAAAACGGCGCGAGTGACAAATAGCGCAAAACGGTGCGATGGGCAAAACAGCGTGAGTGATAAACTGCGGAAAACAGTGCGTTGCTCCAAAAGGCGCGAGTGTTAAACTACGCAAAATAGTGCGATGCGCAAAATGGCGGAAGTGATAAACTGTGCAAAACAGTGCGATGCGCAAAACCGCGGGAGTGATAAACTGCGCAAAACAGGGCGAGTGATAAACTGTGCAAAACAGTGCGATGCGCCAAAGGGCGCGAGTGTTAAACTGCGCAAAATAGTGCGATCCGTAAAAACGTGCGAAGCGCGAAACGGCGCGAGCAATAAACTGCGCAAAACAGTGCGACGCGTAAAACGGCGCGAGTGATAAACTGCGCAAAACACTGCCATGCGCAAAATAGCGCGAGTGATAAACTGCGCAAAACAGTGCGATGCGCAAAACAGCGCGAGTGATAAACTGCACAAAACAGTGCGATGCGCAAAACAGCGCCATGCGCAAAAATGCGCAAAATAGTGCGATGCGCACAACAGCGCGAGTGATAAACTGCGTAAAATAGTGCGATGCGCAACACGGCGCGATTGATAAACTGCATAAAACAGTGCAATGCGCAAAACGCGCGAGTGATAAACTGCGCAAAACAGGGCGACGCGCACAACGGCGCGAGTGATAAACTGCCGAAAACAGTGCGATCCGCAAAACGGCACGAGTGATAAACTACGTAAAACAGTGCGATGCGCAAAACGACGCGAGTGATAAACTGCGCAAAACCGTGCGATGCGCAAAACGGCGTGAGAGATAAACTTCGTAAAACAGTGCGATGCGCAAAACGGCAGGAGTGATAAAATGCGCAAAACAGTGCGATGCACAAAATCGCGCGAGTGATAATTTGCCGAAAACAGTGTGATGCGCAAAACGGCGCGAGTGATAAACTGCGCAAAACAGTGAGATGCGCAAAACAGTGCGAGTGATAAATTGTGCAAAACGGTGCGATGCGCAAAACGGCAGGAGTGATAAACTGCGCAAAAATGTGCGATGCGCAAAACGACGCGAGTGATAAACTGCGCAAAACACTGCCATGCGCAAAACCGCTAGAGTAATAAACTACGCAAAACAGTGTGATGCGGAAAGCAGCGCGAGTGTAAACTGTCCAAAACAGGGCGATGCGCAAAACAGCGCGAGTGATAAACTGCACAAAATAGCGCGATGCGCAAAACAGCGCGAGTGATAAACTGCGCAAAACAGTTCGATGTGCAAAACAGCGCGAGTGTAAACTGCCCAAAACAGTGCGATGCGCGAAACAGCACGAGTGATAAACTGCGCAAAACAGCGCCATGCGCAAAACAGCGCGAGTGATAAACTGCGCAAAACAGTGAGATGCGCAAAACAGCGCGACTGATAAACTGCGCAAAACAGTGAGATGCGCAAAATAGCGCGAGTGATAAACTGCGCAAAACAGTGCAATGCGCAAAACAACGCCGATGATAAACTGCGCAAAACAGTGCGATCCGCACAACAGCGCGAGCGATAAACTGCGCAAAACAGTGCGATGCGCAAAATGGCGCGAGTGATAAACTGCGCAAAACAGTGCGATGCGCAAAACAGCGCGAGTGATAAACTGCGCAAAACAGTGCGATGCGCACAACAGCGCGAGTGATAACCTGCGCAAAACAGTGCGATGCGCAAAACGGCGCGAGTGATAAACTGCGCAAAACAGTGCGATGCGTACAACAGCGCGAGTGATAACCTGCGCAAAATAGTACGATGCGCAAAACGGCGGGAGTGATAAACTGCGCAAAAATGTGCGATGCGCAAAACGACGCGAGTGATAAACTGCGCAAAACACTGCCATGCGCAAAACCGCTAGAGTAATAAACTACGCAAAACAGTGTGATGCGGAAAGCAGCGCGAGTGTAAACTGTCCAAAACAGGGCGATGCGCAAAACAGCGCGAGTGATAAACTGCACAAAATAGCGCGATGCGCAAAACAACGCGAGTGATAAACTGCGCAAAACAGTTCGATGTGCAAAACAACGCGAGTGATAAACTGCGCAAAACAGTTCGATGTGCAAAACAGCGCGAGTGTAAACTGCCCAAAACAGTGCGATGCGCGAAACAGCACGAGTGATAAACTGCGCAAAACAGCGCCATGCACAAAACAGCGCGAGTGATAAACTGCGCAAAACAGTGAGATGCGCAAAACAGCGCGACTGATAAACTGCGCAAAACAGTGAGATGCGCAAAACAGCGCGAGTGATAAACTGCGCAAAACAGTGCAATGCGCAAAACAACGCCGATGATAAACTGCGCAAAACAGTGCGATCCGCACAACAGCGCGAGCGATAAACTGCGCAAAACAGTGCGATGCGCAAAATGGCGCGAGTGATAAACTGCGCAAAACAGTGCGATGTGCAAAACAACGCGAGTGATAAACTACGTAAAACAGTGCGATGCGCACAACAGCGCGAGTGATAACCTGCGCAAAACAGTGCGATGCGCAAAACGGCGCGAGTGATAAACTGCGCAAAACAGTGCGATGCGTACAACAGCGCGAGTGATAACCTGCGCAAAATAGTACGATGCGCAAAACGGCGCGAGTGATAAACTGCGCAAAACAGTGCGATGCGCAAAACAGCGCGAGTGTAAACTGCCCAAAACAGTGCGATGCGCAAAACAACGCGGGTGATAAACTGCACAAAATAGTGCGATGCGCAAAACAGCGCCATGCGCAAAACAGCGCGAGTGATAAACTGCGCAAAACAGTGAGATGCGCAAAACAGCGCGAGTGATAAACTGCGCAAAACAGTGAGATGCGCAAAACAGCGCAAGTGATAAACTGCGCAAAACAGAGGAATGCGCAAAACAACGCGCGTGATAAACTGCGCAAAACAGTGCGATGCGCACAACAGCGCGAGTGATAAACTGCGCAAAACAGTGCGATGCGCAAAAGCGCGCGAGTGATAAACTATGCAAAACAGTGCGATGCGCAAAACAGCGCGAGTGATAAGCTGCGCAAAATAGTGCGATGCGCACAACAACGCGAGTGATAAACTACCGAAAACAGTGCGAAGCGCAAAACGGCGCTAGTGATAAACTGCGCAAAACAATGCGACGCGCAAAACGGCGCGAGTGATAAACTGCGCAAAATCGTGCGATGCGCAAAACGACGCGAGTGATAAACTGCGCAAAACAGTGCAATGCGCACAACGGCGCGAGTGATAAACTGCGCAAAACAGTGCGATACGCAAAACGGCGCGAGTGATAAACTGTCAAAAACAGTGCGATGCGCAAAACGGCACGAGTGATAAACTGCGCAAAACGCCGCGAGTGACAAACTGTGCAAAACCGTGCGATGCACAAAACGGCGCGAGTGATAAACTTCGCAAAACAGGGCGATGCGCAAAACAGCGGGAGTGATAAACTGCTGAAAATAGTGCGGTGCGCAAAATCGCGCCAGTGATAATCTGCCGAAAACAGTGCGATGCGCAAAATGGCACGAGTGATAAACTATGCAAAACAGTGAGATGCGCAAAACGGCGCGAGTGATAAACTGCGCAAAACACTAGCATGCGCAAAACCGCGCGAGTAATAAACTGCGCAAAACAGTGCGATACAGAAAACAGCGCGAGTGTAAACTGCCCAAAACAGGGCGAAGCGCTAAACAGCGCGAGTGATAAACTGCACAAAACAGCGTGATGTGCAAAACAGCGCGAGTGATAAACTGCGCAAATCATTCGATGAGCAAAAGCGCGCGAGTGATAATCTGCTGAAAACAGTGCGATGCGCAAAACGACGCGAGTGATAGACTGCGTAAAACAGTGCGACGCGCAAAACGGCGCGAGTGATAAACTGCGTAAAATAGTTCGATGCGCAAAAAGGCACGAGTGAGAAACTGTGCAAAACCGTGCGATGCGCAAAACGGCGCGAGTGATGAACTGCGCAAAGCGCCGCGAGCGATAAACTGCGCAAAACCGTGCGATGCGAAACAGCGCGCGAGTGATAAACTGCTCAAAACGGTGCGATGCGCAAAACGACGCGAGTGATAAACTGCGCAAAACAGTGCGACGCGCAAAACGGCGCGAGTGATAAACTGTGCAAAACAGTGCGAAGCGCAAAACAGCGAGAGTGATAAACTGCGCAAAACCGTGCGATGCGCAAAACGGCGCGAGTGACAAACTGCGCAAAACCGTGCGATGCGCAAAATCGCGCGAGTGATAAACTGCACAAAACAGTGCGATACACAAAACGGCGCGAGTGATAAACTGCGCAAAACAGTGCGATGCGCAAAACGGCGCGAGTGATAAACTGCGCAAAATAGTGCGATGCGTACAACAGCGCGAGTGATAACCTGCGCAAAATAGTACGATGCGCAAAACGGCGCGAGTGATAAACTGCGCAAAACAGTGCGATGCGCAAAACAGCGCGAGTGTAAACTGCCCAAAACAGTGCGATGCGCAAAACAACGCGGGTGATAAACTGCACAAAATAGTGCGATGCGCAAAACAGCGCCATGCGCAAAACAGCGCGAGTGATAAACTGCGCAAAACAGTGAGATGTGCAAAACAGCGCGAGTGATAACTGCGCAAAACAGTGAGATGCTCAAAACAACGCGAGTGATAAACTGCGCAAAACAGAGGAATGCGCAAAACAACGCGCGTGATAAACTGCGCAAAACAGTGCGATGCACACAACAGCGCGAGTGATAAACTGCGCAAAATAGTGCAATGCGCAAAATGGCGCGAGTGATAAACTGCGCAAAACAGTGCGATGCGCAAAAGCGCGCGAGTGATAAACTATGCAAAACAGTGCGATGCGCAAAACAGCGCGAGTGATAAACTGCGCAAAATAGTGCGATGCGCACAACAACGCGAGTGATAAACTACCGAAAACAGTGCGATGCGCAAAACGGCGCTAGTGATAAACTGCGCAAAACAATGCGATGCGCAAAACGGCGCGAGTGATAAACTGCACAAAATCGTGCGATGCGCAAAACGACGCGAGTGATAACTGCGCAAAACGGTGCGATGTGCAAAATGGCGCAAGTGATAAACTGCGCAAAAGGGTGCGATGCGCAAAACGGCGCGAGTGATAAACTGCGTAAAATAGTTCTATGCGCAAAAAGGCACGAGTGATAAACTGTGCAAAACCGTGCGATGCGCAAAATGGCGCGAGTGATGAACTACGCAAAATGGTACGATGCGCAAAACGGCGCGAGTGATAAACTGCGCAAAACGATGCGATGCGCAAAAACGCGCGAGTGATAATCTGCTGAAAACAGTGCGATGCGCAAAACGACGCGAGTGATAAACTGCGCAAAACAGTGCGACGTGTAAAAAGGCACGAGTGATAAACTGCACGAAACAGGGAGATGCACAAAACGACGCGAGTGATAAACTGCGCAAAACGGTGCGATGGGCAAAACGGCGTGAGTGATAAACTGCGCAAAACAGTGAGATGCGCCAAAAGGCGCGAGTGTTAAACTGCGCAAAATAGTGCGATGCGCAAAACAGCGGGAGTGATAAACTGCGCAAAACAGTGCGATGCGCAAAACCGCGCGAGTGATAAACTGCGCAAAACAGTGCGAGTGATAAACTGCGCAAAACAGTGCGATGCGCCAAAAGGCGCGAGTGTTAAACTGCGCAAAATAGTGCAATCCGCAAAACAGTGCGAAGCGCAAAACGGCGCGAGCGATAAACTGCGCAAAACAGTGCGACGCGCAAAACGGCGCGAGTGATAAACTGCGCAAAACACTGCCATGCGCAAAACAGCGCGAGTGATAAACTGCGCAAAACAGTGCGATGCGCAAAACAGCGCGAGTGTAAACTGCCCAAAACAGTGCGATGCGCAAAACAGCGCGAGTAATAAACTGCGCAAAACAGCGCGAGTGATAAACTGCGCAAAACTATGCGATGCGCACAACAGCACGAGTGATAAACTGCGCAAAACAGTGCGATGCGCAAAACGGCGCGAGTGATAAACTGCGCAAAACAGTGCGACGCGCACAACGGCGCGAGTGATAAACTGCGCAAAACAGTGCGATACGCAAAACGGCGCGAGTGATAAACTGTCAAAAACAGTGCGATGCGCAAAACGGCACGAGTGATAAACTGCGCAAAACAGGGCGATGCGCAAAACGGCGGGAGTGATAAACTGCTGAAAATAGTGTGGTGCGCAAAATCGCGCCAGTGATAATCTGCCGAAAACAGTGCGATGCGCAAAACGGCACGAGTGATAAACTGTGCAAAACAGTGAGATGCGCAAAACGGCGCGAGTGATAAACTGCGCAAAACACTAGCATGCGCAAAACCGCGCGAGTAATAAACTGCGCAAAACAGTGCGATACGGAAAACATCGCGAGTGTAAACTGCCCAAAACAGGGCGAAGCGCTAAACAACGCGAGTGATAAACTGCACAAAACAGCGTGATGTGCAAAACAGCGCGAGTGATAAACTGCGCAAATCGTCCGATGCGCAAAAGCGCGCGAGTGATAATCTGCTGAAAACAGTGCGATGCGCAAAACGACGCGAGTGATAGACTGCGTAAAACAGTGCGACGCGCAAAACGGCGCGAGTGATAAACTGCGTAAAATAGTTCGATGCGCAAAAAGGCACGAGTGAGAAACTGTGCAAAACCGTGCGATGCGCAAAACGGCGCAAGTGATGAACTGCGCAAAACGCCGCGAGTGATAAACTGCGCAAAACCGTGCGATGCGAAACAGCGCGCGAGTGATAAACTGCTGAAAACGGTGCGATGTACAAAACGACGCGAGTGATAAACTGCGCAAAATAGTGCGACGCGCAAAACGGCGCGAGTGATAAACTGTGCAAAACAGTGCGAAGCGCAAAACAGCGAGAGTGATAAACTGCACAAAACCGTGCGATGCGCAAAACGGCGCGAGTGACAAACTGCGCAAAACCGTGCGATGCGCAAAATCGCGCGAGTGATAAACTGGACAAAACAGTGCGATACACAAAACGGCACGAGTGATAAACTGCGCAAAACAGTGCGATGCGGAAAACGGCGCGAGTGACAAACTGTGCAAAACAGTGCAATGCGCACAACCGCGTGAGTGATAAACTGCCAAAAACAGTGCGATGCGCAAAACGGCGCGAGTGATAAACTGCGTAAAACAGTGCTATGCGCAAAACGGCGTGAGTGATAAACTGCGCAAAACCGTGCGAGGCGCAAAACGGCGCGAGTGATAAACTGCGCAAAACCGTGCAATGCGCAAAACGGCGCGAGTGATAAACTGCGCAAAAGAGTGCGATGCGCAAAACGGCGGGAGTGATAAACTGCGAAAAATAGTGCGATTCGCATAATCGCGCGAGTGATAATCTGCCGAAAATAGTGCGATGCGCAAAACGACGCTAGTGATAAACTGCACAAAACAGTGAGATGCGCAAAACGGCGCGAGTGATAAACTGCGCAAAACCGTACGATGCGCAAAACGGCGCGAGTGATAAACTACGCAAAACTGTGCGATGCGCAAAACCTCGCGAGTGATAAACTGTGGAAAACAATGCGATGCGCCAAAAGGCACGACTGTTAAACTGCGCAAAACAGTGCGATGCACAAAACGGCAGGAGTGATAAACTCCGCAAAACAGTGCGATGCGCAAAACGGCAGGAGTGACAAACTGCGCAAAACAGTGCGAAGCGCAAAACGGCGCGAGTGATAAACTGCGCAAAACAGTGCGATGCGCAAAACGGCGCGAGTGATAAACTTCGCAAAAGAGTGCGATGCGCAAAACGGCGGGAGTGATAAACTGCGCAAAATAGTGCGATTCGCAAAATCGCGCGAGTGATAATCTACCGAAAATAGTGCGATGCGCAAAACGACGCGAGTGATAAACTGCACAAAACAGTGAGATGCGCAAAACGGCGCGAGTGATAAACTGCGCAAAACCGTGCGATGCGCAAAACGGCGCGAGTGATAAACTGCGCAAAGCAGTGCGATGCGCAAAGCCGCGCGAGTGATAAACTGTGGAAAACAGTGTGATGCGCCAAAAGGCGCGAGTGTTAAACTCCGCAAAACAGTGCGATGCACAAAACGGCAAGAGTGATAAACTCCGCAAAACAGTGCGATGCACAAAACGGCAGGAGTGATAAACTGTGCAAAACTGTGCGATGCACAAAAGCGCGCGAGTGAAAATCTGTCGAAAATAGTGCGGTGCGCAAAGCGGCGCGAGTGATAAACTGCGCAAAACAGTGCGATGGGCAAAATGGCGGGAGTGATAAACTGCGCAAAACAGTGCGATGCGCAAAATCGCGCGAGTGATAAACTGCCGAAAACAGTGCGATGCGCAAAACGGCGCGAGTGATAAACTTCGCAAAACGGTGCGATGTGCAAAACGGCGCGAGTGATAAACTGCGCAAAACGGTGCGATGTGCAAAACGGCGCGAGTGATAAACTGCGCAAAACAGTGCCATGCGCAAAACAGCGCGAGTGATAAACTGCGCAAAACAATGCGATGCGCACAACAGCGCGAGTGATAAACTGCGCAAAACAGTGCGATGCGCAAAATGGCGCGAGTGATAAACTGCGCAAAACAGTGCGATGCGCAAAAGCGCGCGAGTGATAAACTGCGCAAAACAGTGCGATGCGCACAACAACGCGAGTGACAAACTGCCGAAAACAGTGCGATGCGCAAAACGGCGAGAGTGATAAACTGCGCAAAACAGTGCGATGCGTAAAACGGCGCGAGTGATAACTGCGCAAAACGGTGCGATGCGCAAAACGGCGCGAGTGATAAACTGCGCAAAACCGTGAGATGCGTAAAACAGCGCGAGAGATAAACTGCGCAAAACAGTGCGATGCGCAAAATGGCGCGAGTGATAAACTGCGCAAAACAGTGCGATGCGCAAAAGCGCACGAGTGATAAACTGCGCAAAACAGTGCGATGCGCAAAACGGCGCGAGTGATAAACTGCGCAAAGTAGTGCGATGCGCACAACAACGCCAGTGATAAACTGCCAAAAACAGTGGGATGCGCGAAACGGCGCGAGTGATAAATTGCGCAAAACCGTGCGATGCGTAAAACGACGCGAGTGATAACTGCACAAAACGGTGCGATGCGCAAAACGACGCGAGTGATAAACTGCGGAAAAGGGTGCGATGCGCAAAACGGCGCGAGTGATAAACTGTGCAAAATGGTGCGATGCAGAAAACGGCGCGAGTGATAAACTGCGTCAAATAGTTCGATGCACAAAAAGGCACGAGTGATAAACTGTGCAAAACCGTGCGATGCGTAAAATGGCACGAGTGATGAACTGCGCAAAACGGTACAATGCGCAAAAGGGCGCGAGTGATAAACTGCGCAAAACCGTGCGATGCGCAAAAGCGCGCGAGTGATAATCTGCTGAAAACAGAGCGATGCGCAAAACGACGCGAGTGATAAACTGCGCAAAACAGTGCAACGCGCAAAACGGCGCGAGTGATAAACTGCGCAAAATGGTGCGATGCGCAAAACGGCGCGAGTGATAAACTGCGTAAAATAGTTCGATGCGCAAAAAGGCACGAGTGAGAAACTGTGCAAAACCGTGCGATGCGCAAAACGGCGCGAGTGATGAACTGCGCAAAACGGTACGATGCGCAAAACGCCGCGAGTGATAAACTGCGCAAAACAGTGCGATGCGTAAAAGCGCGCGAGTGATAAACTACGCAACACAGTGCGATGCGCACAACAACGCGAGTGACAAACTGCCGAAAACAGTGCGATGCGCAAAACGGCGCGAGTGATAAACTGCGCAAAACAGTGCGATGCGCAAAAGCGCGCGAGTGATAAACTACGCAACACAGTGCGATGCGCACAACAACGCGAGTGACAAACTGCCGAAAACAGTGCGATGCGCAAAACGGCGCGAGTGATAAACTGCGCAAAACAGTGCGATGCGTAAAACGGCGCGAGTGATAAACTGCGCAAAACCATGCGATGCGTAAAACGGCGCGAGTGATAACTGCGCAAAACGGTGCGATGCGCAAAACGGCGCGAGTGATAAACTGCGCAAAACGGTGCGATGCGCAAAGCGGCACGAGTGATAAACTGCGCAAAACGGTGCGATGCGCAAACCAGCGTGAATGATAAACTGCGTAAAATAGTTCGATAAGCAAAAAGGCGCGAGGGATAAACTGGGCAAAACCGTGCGATGCGCAAAACGGAGCGAGTGATGAACTGTGCAAAACGGTGCGATGCGCAAAATGGCACGAGTGATAATCTGCTGAAAACAGTACGATGCGCAAACCGACGCGAGTGATAAACTACGCAAAACAGTGCGATGCGCAAAACAGTGCGATGCGCAAAACACTGCCTTGCGCAAAACAGCGCGAGTGTAAACTGCGCAAAACACTGCCTTGCGCAAAACAGCGCGAGTTATAAACTACACAAAACAGTGTGATACGCAAAACAGCGCGAGTGATAAACTGCGCAAAACAGTGCGATGCGCAAAACTGCGCGAGTGATAAACTGTGCAAAACAGTGCGATGCGTAAAATCGCACGAGTGACAAACTGCGCAAAACAGTGCGATGCGTAAAACGGCGCGAGTGATAAACTGCGCAAAATAGTGCGATACGCAAAACGGTGCGAGCGATAAACTTCGCAAAACAGTGCGATGCGCACAACAGCGCGAGTGATAAACTGCCGAAAACAGTGCGATGCGCAAAACGGCACGAGTGATAAACTTCGCAAAAGAGTGCGATGCGCAAAACAGCGGGAGTGATAAACTGCGCAAAATAGTGCGATTCGCAAAATCGCGCGAGTGATAATCTACCGAAAATAGTGCGAT